>PISX010015579.1:0-16662 GCA_004024625.1 Mellivora capensis
CTGCTACTTCTCCGCCATCTTGACCGCTCCTCTCGGTAGTTAAGTTTTTACACAGCAACTGAGAAGAGGCACCGGAGATGGGTGGCTGATGGATTCAGGTCTTATTTCAGCCAGGTTAAAAAACAAAAACAAAAACAAAAAATGTTGCCTTTGGGCAGGGCGAGTCCTTTGTCTTCCATGACCTAGCTAGCTCATATATTCAACCCAGACGGTGAAAGTCAGGAAAAATATATCAATATAGGAGCCAGCGTACAAACTCACCATAGAAACTGCCTGTGATAACTAAAAACACACAAAAAAGGGAGAAATAATGCATTAGTGCTGAAATGATGGAAAGATGCCAACCACGTATCAGGATCCTTGAGAAGTCTTAGTCTGCCCGTCAGTATGTTTAAGGGAGTTATAAAGGGTCAGTTCATAACTCATTCCCAATAAAATGGTACAGAATTCTAGGAAACACATAGTTTTGGAGAAGACCACAGCACTATTTTCGAGGGTCCAGGTATGGAGGTAAGGGATGCCATGGGAATTTCACTGCAAGCTAATTTTAGCTTCATGGATAAGGACTTTCAAGGGTTTTGACACAGACACTGGAAACCCAACATTAGCTATGGTAAATAGAAAGTGTGTGAGCAATAGGATGTTTACCTTGAAAATTCAGGAATTAGTGGGTATATCTAAACAGGCAGAAGAAAAAGACTACATGCCATTAGTCCATATCTGAAGACAGGGCCAGACCAAAGAGATAATAAATACAAAAGTGAAACAGAAAAAAAAACATGTAGAAAATGGTCTCCCTCACTGGGACATTCCACCGCCTTGCTTCCCATGGTCTTAAGGCTCCTAATTATTTGAAGTTTTTCAAACTAGATTATCTGACCCTCTAGATTAATATTGAAGAGAATTCCAAACATACCTAGATAAAACATGAGAGACCTGAAGGAAGATACGTGCACACTATTTGTAAACAAAGATTAGGTAAAAGAATGCGTATCTTTATTAGGAGTGAAAATGGAAATAGAAATACAGAGATTTTTTTCTCAAGGATTCTGCAAGAGGAGAATTTCAGAATTTACATAAATTGTGAAGATTCCATCACATACTTTTGAACAAATACCAGGCATAGAAAATTCCACACTTACTAAAAATAAAATGAAAATAGAAAAACATGGGGGTTTTTGAGAAATTTTGTATTATAAAGGCAGGTTAGAAGAAGAACCTATTTGAAAATTTTTATTACAAGCAAAGAAAGCTTTAGACAGAATCTGCTACGAGTGCTCCTGTGAATGGAAGAAAACAGGGACTCTTAGAAAAAGAAAAGCAACAGATTTTAGTGAATTAAAGATATGGTAGTGCTGAGGAAAAATAGGGAGGAAATGGAAAACCAGAACTTGAAATTAGTGGAATTAAAAATAACGTTAGATGTTGTAAGGTGTGAAATAGATTTTGTTGAAAATTGAATCAGTGAGGTGTATAGCAGATTGTAAGGTTCCTTCTTAAAAAGAAAGAAAGGATAAACAGGATAAAGGGGGGAAAAAGAGATAAAAGTGATTGAAGACATCAGATAATGGAGCTCAGGGCATGAGGATGGGAGGTGAGAGGGAGTGAAGAATCCCAAACAGGCCCCATGCCTAGAGCTAGCTGAGACAGGGCTCAATCTCAGGACCCTGAGATCATGACCTGAGCCAGAAATCAAGTGTCAGAAGCCCAACCAACTGAGCCCTTCACATACTCCAGATGGGAAGACATTAAATGAAGACCTAACTTGAGGATAATTTGATTTTCCTGAAGTCAACAAAATAAATTGAAGCAGTGATATCATTCTCAGTTTTTTTAAACGAAAAACAATATTGAATTGGAGAGTCTTAAACCAGCTGGTAAAAAGGCTCACTCTAGGTAAAAAGGTAAGGTTGATAAAAGTTGATGATAATTCTGCACATAACAAAGGTTTGGAATTTTGTGAGACCTGCAAGGATCCAGGGAAAACAGTATTAACGAAGGGGAAAAATAGCAAATTGGTCCCAGACTTAAAATATTAGATACCTGGGGAAAATCCTTCAACTCTATGTCATAGCAGGTGGTTCTTCATTTATGAAGGCCATGAAAATACAGATTTAGCTCTATAAGGCCCAAAGTATAAGTTCTTCCACATATTCTATATGGGAAAATTTTTTTTTAATCAGCTGAAGAACAAATTAAAGAATTACAAAGCAAGTCACAATATGAGAAGTAATAGTGGGAACTATTTGAGAATGGAATTCATTCTAAATAGTGTAAATAGGAATAGAAAAGATGCAGATGTTAAGAGAATGTATAGAATGTAGCAGAAAAACAATGACCATAGTAAAAGGAAATGAAAATCATGCTTAAAAAAGTGTAGGAGAAAGAAAGGGAAAATTTAAGTGTGTTACTCAACCTTACATATAAAAAAAATAAAAATTGATACGTAGAAAATTGTTTAAATTGTGTTTTCTAAAAACTGAAAATTAACTGTTAATGAAAATAATTCAACATACCTTTCCAGTTAGAGAAGCAAAAACAAATTATAAAAGGAGCCAACTGGAAAATAAAGTTAAAAACATAAAACAATCAGAAATAAGATCCACTATGCCTGACATAACAATTATAAATTACATAAAGTTAATTGAATAAAATGTATAGATTTGGTTACCAAACCAAAGCAGAACCCTATACTATCAACAAGTGATAGACTTAAAACACAATGCCTCAGAAAAAGTAAAGTAGAATGGACAAGGTATCCAGTGCAAGTGAACCTTTTTTTATTTTTTAATTTATTTTTTAAAATTTTTAAATTTTTTTATAAACATATAATGTATTTTTAGTCCCAGGGGTACAGGTCTGTGAATAGCAGGTTTACACACTCCACAGCACTCACCATAGCACATACCCTCCCCAATGACCATAACCCCACTACCCTCTCCCTACCCCCCTGCCCCCCAGCAACCCCCAGTTTGTTTTGTGAGATTAAGAGTCTCTTATGATTTGTCTCCCTCCCGATCCCATCTTGTTTCATTTATTCTTTTCCTGATCCCCAAACCCCCCATGTTACATTTCCACTTCCTCATATCAAGGAGATCATATGATAGTTGTTTTTCTCTGATTGACTTATTTCAGTAAGCATAATACTCTCTAGTTCCATCCACGTCATCGCAAATGGCAAGATTTCATTTTTTCATTTCTTTTGATGGCTGCATAGTATTCCATTATATGTGTGTGTGTGTGTGTGTGTGTGTGTGTGTTATATACATGCACCACCTCGTCTTTATCCATTCTTCTGTTGATGGACATCTAGGTTCTTTCCATAGTTTGGCTATTGTAGACATTGCTGCTATAAACATTTGGGTGCACGTGCCCCTTCGGATCACTACATTTGTATCTTTAGGGTGAATGCCCAGTAGTGCAATTGCTGGGTTGTAGGGTAGCTCTATTTTCAACTTTTTGAGGAACCTCCATGCTGTTTTCCAGAGTGGTTGCACCAGCTTGCATTCCCACCAACAGTGTAGGAGGGTTCCCCTTTCTCCACATCCTTGCCAGCATCTATCATTTCCTGACTTGTTAATTTTAGCCATTCTGACTGGTGTGAGGTGGTATCTCATTGTGGTTTTGATTTGTATTTCCCTGATGCCGAGTGATGTGGAGCACTTTTTCATGTGTCTGTTGCCCATCTGGATGTTACATGAAGCAATTTTAAAAAGACCTTGCAGGGATGCCTGGGTGGCTCATTTGGTTAAGCGGCTGCCTTCAGCTCAGGTCATGATCCCAGCGTCCTGGGATCGAGTCCCACATCGGGCTCCTTGCTCGGCAGGTAGCCTGCTTCTCCCTCTGCCTCTGCCTGCCACTCTGTCTGCCTGTGCTCGCTCTCTCTCTCTCCCTCTCTCTCTGACAAATAAATAAATTAAAAAAAATCTTATAAAAAAAATCTTTAAAAAGACCTTGCAGTGGAAAAGCCTGAGATGCTCTTGTTTTCCGAGATGACAATGTTTGCCATTTCGCTTGTTTCTAAGGGTGGGGTGGAATGTATTGTAAATACTTTAAATTGTTAAAGTCCTCCTGGACAGACAGTTTGGCAGTGTGCATCAAAAAAAAAAAATCTTTAAAAAGTCAATTTTTAAAATGTACTTCTAGGAAATTATCCTAGGGAAATGACAGGAGCATATACACTGATACATGTACTCATTCACAAGAGTATTAAGATCCCTGTCTTACAATAAACAGACCAGTTGAATAAAGGTTTAAATGCAACAGTTAATTAAGAAAAAAAAATGCAACAGTTAAACCCTCCTCCCCAAATCTAGAGAAAGGTAAGAAAGAATCTTTATATAATGTTTTTTTGGGGTCCAGTATCAAAGGAATGAGACTGAGACAAAGTGAAAGTTATGCAGAGCTTTATTCTATGCCAAGCATTAGAAGTCAGACTGACCGGTCAGGGCTGCCTCCGAAGAGAGTGACCCCATCCCGATCTCCCAGGCTGGTTTTATAGAGCATAACTGCAGACCTCGAGGTACGTGGCTTCTATTATTAGGGCGTTTACTCCGGAATCGATACCCGGAACCGGTACCAGGAACTACTGGGGAGTCTATTCCTGGAATGAAGTCCGTGGATGTAAACAACAATATGGCTACTTAGGCAATATGGAGTTGCTCTGGCTAAGCAGGCCCTAATAGTTAAACAGGTTTTAACATTAAATCGGCCCTAACAGTTTAAGGGAGAAATAAGTACTGGACAAGAAAAGACTCTCTCAGCCTTTAAGGCCTTTCCCTGTTGGTTTTGCCTGGGACTCTGCCTCCGTATCTCCTTCAAAGTAGCTCATTCCCACCTCACTCAAAACCCTGCTGAAGGTCACCTTCCCTGACAGCCTTCCTAAAGCCCGGCCCCTCCCCTCCCCTGTGGAACCCTGCAGTGCAACATCACATCACTCTCTTTTCTTTGGGTAAATTATGTTCGTCTCCACATGCATTTATAATACATATTTATTTGTTGCTCTCCCACTAGAATATAAATTCAAGAGCACAGGGATATTTTTACTTGTGATTATACACCCAGAGCCCAGAATAGGCTCCTGAATATTTGTTGTATGAATGAATGCATCAACTAATGGAACACAATATTAAATAGTGGTTAAAAATGATGATACAGCCGCATATTTACTCATAGAAAAATTATTGCAATAAGAGGTGTACAGAAACAGATAAAACCCATTTTTGTAAAGCCAACACATATTTGTATGTGTCAAAATGTGGAAAAGCAGTGGGACTATTTTGTTTTCCATTTGCTTGTTCTATTTTCTACGAAGGTATGTGCAACTTTGGGGACCAGAAAGAAAAAAATTTCAAAAATAGCTGTGAAGGACTTATTAGGGTATCTCTGCCTCTGTATTCTGTTACATAAAAAACAAAACAAAACTCCAAAAAACACAATCTGCCATTTTTATGAAGGTTGTTATTAAACTGCGGGTCTGTGCTCTGATGGGTTATTTTATTTCATGTTCTGAAGACTACCAAAGCTAGTCTTCCAATATTTCAGCATACCTTTGTAACCTCAGCTAAAACCATTCTGGTGGGAAGACCGTGGGTAGCATCAGGCTGGACAGGCAGTAGTGAAGGTCACTGTCTTGACAAAATGGGAGACACAGGAGTGTAACCTATGAGACTAGGAGAAAGGGGGGTGTGTGTCACGATGAGCAGAGTTTGGGATTGTAAACAAAAGAGAGCAATGAGTTTGGCAGAAGAAAATCTGAGAAGAGAGACACAGATCCAACTATGGAGAGGTGAAATGGTTCTGAGGGGGTAGAAACCTGAATAGTGGTGAGAAAGACATGTAGGTATGTGCATGTGTGTGTGTGTGTACAGAATTACATAGGCAGAAAGCTACAAGTGTGGTTCTCATTTAGGTCCTCTAGGCAAAACAGGGATTGAAACTAGGTTGAACTGGGATTGGTTGAGTTAATATGCAAATGAGGAACTGAAACTTGTTAAATTGCATTGATTGCTTCTGAAGTGAATAATACCAGTGATTCAGGTGTCCTGGTGAGGAGGAAGTTAAGTGCTGGCTGAGGGCTTCCAGCTGATGGAAAGGTATAAAAAAAATAAGATCATAGTTTCTCCAATGAGGACAGGCATAAATTCCTTCTTCCTTATGGCCTTACAACCCTTTTTTGAAAAAAGACTCTTAACTAGGTTTGCTTGCTCACTTCATTTTGAAATCTCCCTTTACCTTAGCTTGAGGGTGCTGGTGACACTGGGCTGACTCCCATTCTTGGAAGGTAATAGAGTAATGGCCAGTGAGCCAGGCAGGATGGGAGCCATCAACCATCTTTATCTACACTCAGTAGTAGCTCTTGTGGGACAACACATGGAGATCTTGTGTTTAAAGGCATTTGGATCTCTTAGAGAATCTATCCTGTCCGCCTCCCACCTGAGATGTAGCATGCATAGAGCAAGCTGCTTTGAGCAGATGGTACAGACTCAGATAAAGGAGAATGAAAAGGCACTGTAAGCAGTTTTAGGTGCCCCTCATGAGATTATAAACTACCTGAGACCAAACTGTTGCACCCCCACCTTCCCCCACCCCCTTATATTGTGTCTGGTATAGTGTAAGCTTTTATCAAACATTTGATGAACTGATGCAGAATTAATTCTTGCCAGATAACATTGAATCCTAGGAAGCCCTGCCTGAAAACAAAGCCCTTTGGCAACAAAGCCTTGTCTATCATTGTAAAGAACCAGTATGGCCACTTTCCAATCTCAGTTCCTGTTTTACTCTCAATAAAGACAGGAGGAAGGTGGGTGATGCCTGGAAAATGTCACTAAGAGTCTGTGGGATTAATTCTTCACTATAATGACAATGATAATAGGAGGATATGCTCTGGCTGAATTTTCCATAATCACAAATCTGTTATTTTTGTGATTTGAGAGAATCAAAGAAATGTATAGGCCCTCTATGATGAATACAGATACAAAAATCCTCAGTGTAATTTTAGAAAACCACATACAACAATAGATTAAACAGATGATTGACCAGGATCATGTGGGATTTATTCCCACAATGCAAGTGTGGTTCAGTATTTGCAAATCAACCAATGTCATATGCTACCACATCTATAAAACACAAGCTAAAAATCACAGGATCATCTCAAAAGATGCAGAAAAAGGCATTTGACAGGATTCAACATCCATTCATGAAAAAATCTCAATAAAATAGAGGTATAGGGAACATACTTTAACACAATTAAGACTATATAAAAAACCTAAAGAATAAGACTGTGCTGTTGGACACAGCATGCTTGGACCGAGAGGGTATAATGCTAAGTACAATAAGTCTGTCAAAGACAAATACCATATGATTCAACTCATAAATGGAATCTTACAAAACAAAACCAAAATCCAAAAAGCAGAATCAGACCTAAAAGTAGAAGAAACTGGGGCACCTGGGTGGCTCAGTTGGTTAAGCATCTGCCGTTGACCCAGGTCATTATCCCAGGGTGGTGGGATTGAGCCCCACATCAAGCTCCCCCCTCAGTGGGGAGCCTATTTCTCCCTCTCCCTCTGCAGCTCCCCCTGCTTGGGCATGCTTGTTCTCTCTGTGTCAAATAAATAAATAAATAAATAAAATATAAAAAAATAAAATAGAACAAACTGATGGCTGCCATAGGGGAAGGGGAGGGGGGTTTGGGCAAAATGAAGGGAAATGGGAGATAGAGGTTTCCAATTATAGAATGAATAAGTCATGGGAATAAAAGGCATAACATAAGGAATACAGTCAATGATATTTTATTTTTTCATTTTTATTTTTTTTTGGATTTTTTTAGTTTTGTAACATATTTTAATAGACAAGTGCCATTATAAACTTTACCCCACATAAAAGGTCATAGCACCCTCTAGTCAATGATATTTTAATGGGAATGATTTTAATAGCAATGTAACAGGACAGATGGTAGCTAAGCTTGCAGTGAATGTATAAAATGTATAGCATAATGTATAAAATGTATAAATTTGTTAAGCCACTAATTTATACACCTGAAACTAATATAACATGTGGGTCAGTTATATTCAAATAAATTCATAGATAAGGACTCAAAGGAAATTAAAGCAACATGTGGCTTAGTTGTTTCATGTGCCAGTTACTGAGTCAAAAGCCTGGGTTCAGTGCTTGGCTCCACTTTCTACAGTTTGGATAACATGCCTTAATTTTTCTTTGTCTAAGCTTTCCGATTGGTACTGTTGGAGATAAATGTAGGGGAATTTGGGACATGGTCTTGCAAATACTAAAGATTTTATAGGTATTAGCTGCTTTAAAAACCCATATTGCTTAAAGTCTATTGTTTTTTCTTTTTTTAAAGATATATTTATTTTAGAGAGTGCACACGCACACATGTGAATAAGGGGAGGGGGAGAGGGAGAGAATCTTCAAGTTGACTCCCTGCTGAGTGCAGAGCCTGATGCAGAGATTGGACTCAGGACCTATGAGATCATGACCTGAGCCTAAAACAAGAGTCTGACACTTAATGGTCTGAGCCACCCAGATCCCTCCCCGCCCCACCTTTTTTTGTTTTTTTAATAAGGAAATAAAATGGTGGATTGATGTTCTCTCTCAAAATTTTCCTTTGAAGCGGGAATGAAAAAGAAAATGCAACCAGGACTTTGCCAGCATGAATGATGCTATTTCTGCTGTGATTTTTTTCATGAAGCAGCATTCTCTCTCAAATCCAGTGGCCAGGGTTTAATAGGTGGTAATAGGTCAAGGTGTAGAGTTACTATCTTTAGGAAATAAAAATAGAGGATGCCCAAGTGGAGTTGAATATCAGACAACGAATACTTTTTTTTCATTATAAGTGGGTTCCATGAAATATTTGGAACTTGCTTATATTAAAATAATTGTTGCTTATTTGGAATACAAATTTAAGCCTTCTATGGTTTATCTGGCAACACTAGCATGTGTGGTGCTAAAGAATCCTCTTTGCAGGGTGATGTCTTTGCAGGATGATGAGGCAAGTGTGTCTTTGGGAGGTTGACCTAATAGAATCCTACTTTTTTTCATTCTGAAACATACTTTACTCATCTCTGCCTACACTCTAAATTTAAAAAAAATTGTAAATGTTTAAAATACAATATATTAAATTTTGTGGTTAAGGTGGGTTAGACTTAGAACTCTTATTTTGATTTCTGGCAAATGGTAATATTTGGTATGAAGAATGGGTAAGAATGCCTTGGGCAGGGGCTCTTGGGTGACTCAGTGTGTTAAGCCTCTGCCTTCGGCTCAGGTCATGATCCCGGGATCCTGGGATCAAGCCCCGCATCAGGCCCTATGCTCAGCAGGGAGCCTGCTCTCTCTCTGGGAGAGTCAGTCTCTCTGCCTACTTGTGATCTCTGTCAAATAAATAAATAAAATCTTAAAAAAAAAAAAGAAATGTCTTGGGCAAAGAGGTGGTTTATTCCCTATAATTTACTAAACATTTTAGTATGGATGAGAGGAAACTCATTTTTTACATAATTTGTGGTGTTATTCTGCATTGTTTAATATGATTTTATATAATCATGGTGTTCAGAATCCTCAAACTCCCTAGAAATAGTCACGGAAGTTCATTTTTATTTGTCTAAAAAGGGGCTATTATCTCTTAATGAGAAAGAAACCCAGCACTCTAGAGAGACAGCCTTGTTAAAGAAAAACTGTTGACTACCTGTCCACGGTAGTGGCATTTTGTATTCTGTTGACAATTTTTTGAAGAAATTTGGGTCAGAGTAGCGATAGGCCATATAAAGATCACATGTTTTTATATTCCCATAGAGTTTAACATAGAGAGTTATCAGAAAGGAAGGGGAAAAATAAACTCTTAAAAAAAGTTTGTTTCAATGCTTCCACCTCTGAGTTCAAGAGACTTACGAAAATGTGCCTTTCATTGAGGCAAGGGGACTTCTCAAATATTCTTATCTCTCCGTCCTTCCTTGGTCTTTAGACCTTGGGTCAGCCAGGTTTCCAGTAAATGAACGTTTCTTCATCAGGGAAGGCCCGTGTTTGTGTCAGAAGACGGATGATACCTTTGTAAGTTAAAGGGAATAATTCAGTTCTTATTTCTACTTGGGCTTATTTCTGAAATCTAGCACAACACCCACAAGATGGAGAAAATAGAGTGTATGAGAGAGAAAAGTACAGCTTTGTTACAAGGTTGATGAGCTTGCTTGGGCGTGATATGGAAAGGGAGAACCTCTGAAATCCTCTGCCAGGACCCCAGACAAGGCAGAGCAGATGTTTAAAGGAAGCAAGTCAGACAAAGGACAAATAGGAGATTTGACCATTAAAATACTGTGCACTTTTCATAAGAAATGAAGCCTAAAACAAAACCATGAAGTCGTAATTGACAGCTTTCCCTGCCCACCACATTTTATTTCCTTAACAAAGTCTAGGGTCGCTGTGCTTAAGGGCATGTCAAAAAAATTCTCTGTCACACTGTCTATGATTGGTATCAGGTGTCATTTCATATTTTGGTGAGACTGGGATAGAAAGGGAAAGATGGATGTAGGGGATACACCTCTCTTCTGTTATCATTTGGTACACATCTGTGGCACCAAATAACACCTTCTGGCTGTGTTTTTCAGTTTCACGGGGCTTCCTGGAATGTCAGAGAATATAATAGACGTAGCAAATTGAAGAAAAACTGAGTTATTTAAAACTCAAATGTGGGCTTGTGGGCTAATTCTACCCCCTCAACCCCGCCCTCAGAAATTTAAGGCAGGAAACAGGAAGGCAAGGCTCTGATGATAGGACAGTGAACTTGCAATTTGGCTTCTCCTTTAACATAAATACTGGCCGGTCTTACGCTATGGTAGCCTCCAGCCTTGTTAGGGAAGGAGTGCTTCTTCCCACTCCTAATGTCTCCTCTCTGGTAGATAGATGCAGCACCACTAGCAATTTTGTCCTAGCCTGCTTCTACTTCCTCATGCAAGTTCTCTAGAGATCTGACAATTGCAGTGGGGTTTTGGGAAGGAGAAACTGGGCATTTGCATTTCAGTTCCTCCTTTTCCCCCTTTCTGTTGGGACCAGATCTGCCCGCAGAGCACATCTGCCCTTGTCTATATTGTCAGCTTTGCTGTAAAGGTTGGGAAGATCTAGAGTTACAATTTGAGAGGGAGAGTCTGTATGTTTTAGAAATTTAGTATAAGGACACTTCCTTGTAGATACAGGCTATCTTCTCTAATAGCACTTTTGTGATAATAAGGGTGTTTTTATACTTGCCTAATTATACTGCATCTTTCAGTTGGTTTGGAACCTCTATAAGGGAGAAAGATTACTTATTGAACCCATTAGTGTTATGTGCCCAGAAAGCATGCCAACAGTGATGTGGGTTTCAGAAGATATTTAACAAGTTAAACAACTGGTTGGTGTATGTGGAAAGACTGCTAGATTTGGGAGTCTAAAACATAGAGCTGGTGAGAAGCATAGAAGTTACCTTCTGAATCACATGATCAAAAATGACATGCAGGCATTTCCTGAAAGTAAACACTCTCCTTCATAATATCCTTCACAGTAGGCTGAACAATAAAAATGGTTAGCCTTTATGATAAGGTAGACAATTATTAATATGTATTTTTTTCCTGTTTAATCCTTATACCAGCCTATTAGCTGCTGTTTTTGTTCATATTACAGATGAGGAAATGGAAGAAGGATAAGAAACTTGTTCAGGGTCACAAATAGCAACTGTTCATTAGGTGGTTAATGGTGGGTCAGGACCCACAGCCAGGTAAACTGGCTCTAGACCATTCTGTTTTACCATCCCTCATATGAACTGCACACCTGGAACTTACAGTTGACTATACTATTTTCTGTAGATCCCCCCATTTTTTTTTCAAAAGCTATAAAAAGTGGTTCAGTTACAGCTCCAAACTGTAATGCTTACTAAGTCCTCAGTTTTTCTTCCTGAATGTTCTTTGGCATCTTTTGTCAGTGTAAGAGCTGGAGAGCTTACTTCAGGGAAATCACAAGAGAACTGATTTGAAGGGGAAAGAGTGGACCAAGTCAGGGATATTGTGGGGCAGGACAAGAAAACTGAATCAGAAAGCCATCAAACCAGGAGTTGGGAACTGTGCATAGAACTGAGACAGAATTGAGAGAGAATCTTGCCCTTCCCAACTCTCTCCTGCCTCCCCCCCCAAGCAGAGAGGTCTATCACTGAGTCCTGTAGTGCAGTTAGAATCAACCCCAAGTGCTCTTTGGAAAGAAATGGCAACTACATTTTGTTGTATAATGTTTTATCAGAACAGCTTCAGAAACAGATTGAAAAATATCTGGAGCAACAGCAGCATGGAGAAAGGATACCAGCTTCTGTGGCATGTGTAGAATCTGTAGCAAAGAATTCATGGAAAACACAGCTGTCTTTTAGATGCATCTGACTAGAAAGCAAGTGTTGGAGATTTTCCTGCTGGGAAATTGCATGCCACTTGATGCTGAGAAAAAGTAGGCAAGTTGCATGAATACTGAGATCTCTGGAGACCAGTACGTTACATGATGAAGATGTAACATTGTAGGATTAACACTAGGAGTTTAGAAGCATGGCTGATCTTGCATTGTTAAATATTTGGAACTTGTAAAGTCTTAGGAAGAAATTTATAAGCCAGAAATTATTCGATATTTAAGAAGGTGGCCAGAAAGATCACAAAGAAGTCCATCTCTGCTGTAAACCTTGCTTTATGAAAAGAAAGCAAAAAAAAAAAAAGAAAAAGGGGGGGGGCGGTGAGCTAACTGAAAAGCTAACGGTCCACTGGAAGGATGTACACAGATTTGTACCTCTCAAAGATATGATGTGGATTTTATTTCTGCCATAGGGATGTTCATTATGGTTCAGGTAGATATTATAAATGCCTTTAAACCAAAATAGACTCAAGGATAGCACAAAACCAAAACAAAACAAAAAGATACTTCCTAAAAGATACACATGGGAATAAACCCAATATGAACTTTCCAGTCTACGGAAATGATCTTCTCTGTTGGAAGTGCTTATAGTGATGGTGACCTCATTGCTCTGAAGTGGAATGGAGTTAATTCCAGCATCACAAACATTAAGTCCAACTGCAGCATGTGAAGCCAAGCAGCTCTGGAAATCAGTTGAAGGGTCCATAACTGAGTGTTTCATAGGCATTTTTCTGAAAGACAGATAGAAAGAAGAGTTTAGACTTGAATTATGGCAGATGCTTAGTCTTTTGAGAAATAAGGATTGAAAAATTAAGTGCTGTTTTTAAGGGGATGAAGTGAAAGGATGATATCCATATATCACAAATCACTGATGAGCCATAAATAATGACGGACAAGAGCTCAGGTCTAACTGGGTCCAGGTCAAAGTCCAAATCTCAGGTGCCTGAAGGAGTGAGGGCATTTTGAAGACTTGATCTAATGGTTCTCATCTTGCCCTTTAAAGAAACCTTGGCCTTAAGGCGTGATTAGACAGATCCTGACAGAAAGGAACTCACATGGCTATCCTTTCCACTGGTAAAGTCACCTGAGATCCTTTTATGTTGGAGATAAATGTTAGGCATGTGGTTGAAGTAGTGAGTGAGACATGATTTCAGTTGTAGAAGAGATCACCAGGGTTGGGAAGCAGCAGAGAATGCTGCAGGCAAAGTAGGAACATGGGATGGCCTGAGGGCTGTGTAGGAAAGAAAGATCAGAGAATGAGTGGGTGCTGATGTGAATAACAGGCATAGGATAGCCTTCCCAATCATAATTGTCCTGGTATAGTTCCTGGCATAGAGAAAATCCATTTGGATAAACAAGGTCATCTTATCATATGCAAATTGGTTCATGAAGGGTATCTTAATTTGGGTCTTTTAAAAATCAGATCCTATGGGGTGCCTGGGTGGCTCAGTGGGTTAAAGCCTCTGCCTTCAGCTCAGGTCATGATCCCAGGGTCCTGGGATCGAGCCCCACATCGGGCTCTCTGCTCAGCAGGGAGCCTGCTTCCTCCTCTCTCTCTCTGCCTGCCTCTCTGCCTACTTCTGATCTGTCAAATAAATAAATAAAATCTTAAAAAAAAAATCAGATCCTAAGGCAAAAATTTGGGTGCTAAGAATTTATTTGGAAGATGCAGGGAACACTGGTAAGGGAGTGGAGAATTGAGATAGATAAATCAGTCAATAGGGAGTATATTGTGATGCAACAACCATGGTTAGGAGGCTAGAAATTAGTCCAGCAAGTAGACCCCAGGAAATATATAAAACACACTACCCAGAATTCGTTAACTTTAGGAGGAAGGAGCTAGCATATTTATGCTACCAATTTCCTGGGCTTGTTTGTTTGGGGCTTCTACTTGAAGATGTTAAGATTCATACATACTTTATCCTTACCCAGTTCTGGGAAAACCGTAGGCACATATATGCTATATCAGTTCCTGGGACTATGGGCAATACTAGCTTTTATCAGCAAATTAAACCTATTAGTCACTCCCAATGTAATGTGAATTACTTGAATCCAATTGTTCTCTCTCTCCTCTTTTTAAGGATTTTATTTATTTATTTGTCAGAGATATAGCAAGAGAGGGAACACAAGCAGGGGAAGTGGCAGAGGGAGAAGCAGGCTTCCCATATAGTAGAGAGCCCAATGTGGGGCTCGATCCTAGGACCCTGGGATCATGACCTGAGCTGAAGGCAGACGCCTAATGACTGAGCCACCCAGGCGCCCCCAATTGTTTTTTTATTTTCTAGGTAAAGACTAAGAATTTTGATGGCTTTGTATGGAAGGTGGGTAATGTGAGTTGATAACCTGGAAAAAAGACCAGAGTTTGAGTTACACTTTTGCTTGTAACCCCCTGTCTCATCCCTAGTAGTACCCCAATAACTGGTAGGTGAATAATATTGAAAAAAAAAGTGTTGAAAGGGAAGTGGGAAGCTCATTCAGAGGCAAACTTCAATATTTCTACCATTTTTTAATGAGTCTACAAACCATACCAGATCCTTCACTTGATGTACATACACTTGGAATTTCATTATTGGCAACATTTGGAGAATAGGATGTTTAAAAAATATTGAGCAATAATAAAAATCTATATTTCCCACCGTATAGGAATTTTCACACTAGTGTTCAGTTTCCTTGTTCTTAAACCTCCTTTTCAATTATACTCCTTGTACCAACATAAATAATTCCTTTCACTGAAGGAAGTTATTAAATATCTTTTTCATCTTCTAAATATGAGTTATATGATTTAATATTCTTGGAATGATTTATTTTGCTTTTAGTTTTGCTTTTGAAACCTTTTGTTTCATATTATTTACTTGGGGGCTTATTATATTGATTTAATTCCCCATTAACAAATGATAAACATAATCACAGTGATTACTTTTT
This sequence comes from Mellivora capensis, assembly GCA_004024625.1. Lineage (NCBI taxonomy): Eukaryota > Metazoa > Chordata > Mammalia > Carnivora > Mustelidae > Mellivora > Mellivora capensis. The sequence goes on from PISX010015579.1 coordinate 15,346, forward strand.
TTTTTTTCCAAACACTAGATAGCTACATATACAATGTGGTTGTTCTTAAAACTTGTGATGATACTTGTTTTTTATAGTACTTCTCTAGGTCCTAAGTCTATTCTAGTCCATATGGTAAAAGTTTCAAATGTCCAACTGTTGATTAAGTTTTATCTACCACTAAACAGTTTTTATTTTATTTCTTTAATTTAATTTTATTTTTTCAGTGTTCCAAGATTCATTGTTTATGCACCACACCCAATGCTCCATGCAATACATGCCTTCCTTAGTACCCACCACCAGGCTCACCTAATCCCCCACCCAACTCCCCTCCAAAACCCTCAGTTTGTTTCTCAGATTCCTGTGTCACTGAAATTTGCCAAGGTCCTTTGACACATGTGTTATTAACATGTGCACAACAAGATTAGGACAAATGTTCAAATACCACTCCCTTCATTTTATGCCTGGTTGTTACATACCTGTTTCACTGTCATTACCTGGTGTATAGGGTGGCAGTAAATTCAAAGTTGTATCTCAGACTGTGGTCACGGTGATGGTGGTCCTAATAGGGATGTAGGAAGTACTGGGGAGTGTCATGGAGAGGAAGCAAAGGTCAACGTATGGCTGTATAGGGTAATTTATTCTATCCGTAGTGGTTTGCTGAGGGTCTTGGGGCAAATAAGAAAATGTTCTCAAAGAGGATAAAGAGGATTGATAACCATGTGGGATCCTTTATAAATCCCAGGACACTTCAAGCTTGCTCCCATTCCAAGACCTGCATGCACGAAAAGAATTCATGTCTGAACTTGGCCTGAAATGCTCTTCCCTGGTCTCTTCCTGGAGCTGGTCTTGGTGTTTGAATTTACCACTTCTGCTTTCCACTGTAGTTAAAGGACCAATTCTCCCTGATACAAATACCCAGTCACGTTCTATTGCCATAGTTTTTCTTGATTGTACTTACTATATGAAATTACATTATTATTCATATTTTTGAGGGGCGGTGTTTATTATCTGTGTCGCTTCACAGATAAGTTCCATAAGGGTGAGGACTTAATTTTGTTAATTTTGATTGTTAGACAGCAAGTATTGCATAAACATTTTTTTAGTGAATAAATCTTCATGAAATTAAAAGATTATGGAAAAAGGTCGTTTTTTTTTTTTTTCAAATTTTATTTTTTTATTTATTTGACAGAGAGATCACAAGTAGGCAGAGAGGCAGGCAGAGAGAGAGAGAGGGGGAAGCAGGCTCCCCGCTGAGCAGAGAGCCAGATATGGGGCTCAGTCCCAGAACCCTGGGATCATGACCTGAGCGAAAGGCAGAGGCTTTAACCACTGAGC
>PISX010015579.1:16762-49160 GCA_004024625.1 Mellivora capensis
GGGGGGGGGGGGGGGGGGAAAGCAGGCTCCCTGCCAAGGAGAGAGCCCAATGCCAGGCTCAATCCCAGGACCCTGAGATCATGACCTGAGCCGAAGGCAGAGCCTTTAACCCACTGAGCCACCCACGCGCCCCACCATCCTTCTTTTTAAGGATGGCATTTGGAAAATCTCTCATTTTTCTGATCATCTCAGAATTTCTTGAACCAAGACTAGTACGCTGGTTTTGAAGATTACAACCTGTTCACATTTTAGTTACCAGAGGGGACGGGACCCTGGCTTCCTATTTGTGCCACAAAAAGTTGTAGACAAGATAGCTATAGGGGACTAGCAGAGATGTACTGACATCCCCAACCGACTGAAGAAATGAAGAAAAGTAAAGGTGGCAAATTCAAATGTCTGTAGAGGACAGATATACAACTCAAAGGAGAGATTGGGGTACCATTTCTTTGGACCACAATTCTGTGGGCTTATAGACCTGTGTTACCACATTTTCTTATTTTTTAAGAAAAGGCAATTATTTAGATTTTTTTTTTTTTGAGATTTCCTAAATTTTAAATACGGGGCTATAAAATTTAAAGATACTGAACAAGACAAATAAAGCTGTCTGAAGATCCTAGATAGCCAACATGTTCCCAGGCTATATGCCAAAAGAAAGTTTTTAGGCAGATTTCTGGACTTTTCAGTGAGTCTGTTTTAAGAATGTTTATCTAATCTGAGTTAATTGAGGGTGGGGTGGGAAAGTATTCTAAAGTTCTACTATTTGCCTACACAGTTTAATTTCACTTAGTTCTAATATGAAATCTCTAAAATGTTAAGCAACATATCTCAAAAGATCTGTGTTTAGGGACTGATATATATCTCCATATGTATATATATTTATACATATATCCATATATATGCATATATTATATAATGTATGCTTTTTAATTTCAAATCTGTTATGGTCTGACATTTTGTAGCATATGATATAAACGAATTACTAGGAAAGTGATCATGTGCTTAGGTATCGTGGTAATTTCAAGTTTCTGTAAAATTTTTCTGAAAGTATATTATCAATTTCTGTTGAATTTCTTGCAGACCAGTAACTAGCAGTTGACAGACCAGGAAGACACGTGGAATAGTGACTAACATACCTCTGGGCAAGAGTAGCTAAACAGACATTCTTCCCTGTGTTCTATGCTCTCATTGCATGTCTGTCTTACATAGATGGGGCACCTTAATGGCAGAGTCTCTGTATTTTTAAATTCTATTTCTGAGCCTAGCTCAGTGCATGGTACATATAGGAGGTGCTCAATAAATGTATGTTAAGTAAAAGTACTGAGGTAAGGAAATAAACAAGGAAACTACATTTTGTAGCTATTCTATATCTAAATTTCTCATACTTTTCTGTGATAGAACTTAATACCATCAACATTCTCCTTCTGATCACCATGTCCTCATGACCCTGGATTTAAAGAATTCCTCCCAGGGTCTTAGTTCCTTTCAGCTTAAATGAATAGGTAAAAATTCCCCATGACCATGTAATTTCCTTGAAAACTGCATTATTCCTATTAGTTTTGAAGCCTGTAACTTGTACTAAGCTTTCTTATCATCTAAAAATATGAATTTGCTTATAATCAGATCCCCCCTATGATGTGACTCTTTCTAGATTAAGTCAAGTTAATCTGCACAACTACAGTGCTCTGCTCAGGTGCCATGGAGCCTAATTTTTCTCCAAATATTTCTCCAAAACTGGTATAGTTCACAATGTTTTTTTCTCTCTTTATAAACAGAGAAACAGAGGAGTTTATTCTTCCCATTTTTTTCTGTTTCCACAGTGGAGCTCCTGCTCTCTGCTGCATCTCCACCTTGTCTGTCCAAATGCTTTTCCCACATTGTCCGCTCTCTTTAAAGCAGAACTCACTTCACTTCTTTGATTAGTGCCTGGAATGTACCAACTTTGGGAAGGTTCTAAAAACCAAAGATGAACAAAGGAAGGGAAGGAAGGCAGGGTTGATAAGCTTAGATTTAATTGCTTTCCACTTTCTTGAGTGATGAAATTTCATTTGGGCTCTAAACTCTTACTGTGGGAGCTGAGGCTCCCTGCGGGTTGCTCCTAGCTCTTGATAATGACCGAGTTCATTACAGCCAGTCTCTTCAGGGATCAATCCACAGCTGGGAAGTGCCTTCCCAATTCTGTGAAATGATTGATACTAGCAATCAATATGTCTTTTAATGGCCTGGTCAATATGTTCTTCTGACTGAAAAAGTAATAAAAATACATAAAATTTTTGTTTGCTTTATGCCTATCAGAAAGATGATGACTATCAAGTTATAATATCAAGTTACCTGGGAATGGAATGGAATTCCATGTATTTGCTTTAACAAAATCAGCAATCATTAGACCCCAACAGAACTGCTTTATATGTGCACTTGCCTCCAATAGTTCTCTTTGTAGCCTCAAAGGGAATTCTAATGATGGAATCATCAGAGCACCAGCTTGTGAAATTGATTGAAAAAAATTGAGGGTGATTACCTTACCTTCTTTGGAAGACTGAAGATACCAACTCATATTCTTCAAGTATTTTATTTGATTTTGAAAGCTGTAGTTATTTGAAGAAAGAACAAGGATACATTTTAGGCTCACTCACTAGGCTTTTTATGAGCTGTGTGCCTAGAATGGCAGCTGCAGTGCCTGCCCTAAAGCCATGTCCCCAATAACCTCCATCTACAGTCTGACATGCATGGACTAGTTCCTTAATCCTAACAGGACACCTTAAGGATAGCAATCTGTCTTCCATGTTAACTCTTAAGGACAGCAACTTCAGTCTACTATATTGGCTCAATAAAAGGGCTAGATTTCTGGTCTCACGTCCCCTCTTAATAACTGAATCTCTACCTTAGTATTATGTATGACTTTTGAGGGTCTCAAGGCTTGAAAATCAGTTCTGTCTCATTTTCTGCCTGGGTCCTACATCATTGGAGAAATAAAACAGACAGATGGGGGTGAAGCTCTTGGCTTTATTAACGATTAAAGCTGGATTGGAGGATTTAGCTGACATGTGCTGCTTTGGCACCTAGCTCGCTCCACCTAGCTCCAGAGATGGGCTTACTAATCCAGACATAGGCAGCATTGCAAGGCTGCCCACCTTCCACTCCCCCAGGGGGTTGGCACCTGTAGAAGCTATGGTGTGAAGGAGCAGAGGGGATATGCTTCTGGCAAGTGCTGCTCCTAGGAGGAAGGGAGTAAGGAGAGGCTGAGTTAACTGTATGGCTCCTACTGAAACTCTAGGGAAGAAGAGTGAGGAGTGGGGACAGGCCAGGGGTGTTAAGGGAAAGTCTGTATTAACTCCTACTGCTGCTGTGACGCATCGTCATAAACTTAGTGGATTCAGGCAGCGCAGTTGTCTTGGAATTTTGGAAGCCAAAAAGTCAAAGTGGGCATACTGGGCTAACATCAAGATGTCAGCAGGGCCGCATCCTTGGGGCTCTAGCAGAGAATTTCCCAGCTCTCATGGCTGCCCAGATGGCTTGGTTTAGGCTCCCTTCTGGCAGTGGCATAACTTCTGTTGGTTCTGTTGTCATATCTCTGACTCTGACCTTCCTGCCTTTAAGGACACTTGTGATGACATTGACCCACCAATGGACACCTTCCAGGATACTTTGCCTTTCTCACCCTTAATCATACTTGCCAAGCCCCTTTTTCCATGTACATGACATAGTCTCAGGTTTCAGAGATGGAGATGTAGCTCTCTTTGAGGGTGCCATTATTCTATCTGTCACAATCTGCCTTTACGGAAACTAGGAGAGTTGGGAAGAAGTATTGTGCCTAACCTTCTCCCCAGACCTTCGTGTCCTGGCTGGGTTACTGCCTCAGTATCGTTGGATCTAATGATCACTCCTACTTGACAACAGAATATTAAATACTGTCATTGGAAATTCAGTGGGCTTCAAATCAGTAGAGACCTCTTTCAGCATCATACCTGAGATGAACCCGCCCTGGGATCACTGTGCCTTATTACTACAGCAATAATGCACAAAGTCCAATACTTTGGAGCTTTATATGAATTATATTAAATATTAAAAAATGAAAAACAGGTATTCTTAATTTTACTAATGAGAACTGAAACTTAAAAAGGATAAATTATTTGCTCAGAAAAGACAGATGAAAAGGGACAGGCCTAATATTTAAATTTAGGTCTTTGGGGGTGCCTGGGTGACTCAGTTGATTAAATGTCTGCCTTTGGTTCAGGTTATGCTCTCAGAGTCCTGGGATCCAGCTCGGCAGCGTTAGGCTCCCTGCTCAGCAGAGAGTCTGCTTTTCCTCTGCTCCCCACTCCCCTCCCCACATATGTATATGTTCACGCTTTCTCTAAAAAATAAAAAAAACTTTAAAAAAAATAAGCTTAGGTCTTTGTTCTTAATTCCATGTTTTCTGTTTTCTCATACTGCTTCTCTACCTTTCACCGTTGTGGTTCCCCACGCCCTGTCCCGCCATGAATGGGCCTTGTCCTGGTCATTGTCATTCTTCTGTATCTGTGTGGCTAAGGACCCACTATATCTCATTCCCAGTGACACAGAGCCATAGCAAATCACAGAATGTCCTTACGTATGGTTTCTTATACCTAATTCTCCCATTTCCATTTCAGTACAGCTTAGGAAAGAGCTTCCTTCAAAGTGCTTGAGGCTGTGGCTATATAAGATAAAGGAATATCTTTCAGTAATGTTCAGAGAAGCCTACACCATTGTTGCTCTTGGGGAGATTTGAGGTCTGTTTCTTTCCAGGCAGTGAACAATTCCAGTTCTGTTCCAGGGTAACTTGGATGACTGACAACAGGCAAGGCATACTGAAATTGAATAAGAACAAAACCAGTTTCTTATGAAGTTATGAAAAACATAGAGAAATAGACTAAGCATGTATCTCGGCTTTTTAGTATAAACGTTCCACTTTCTTTACAGCCTAACAAAGTGTTTGGAACAAAGATGGTGCATAATACTTGCTAAATTTGGTCCAAATATTCAGATGAGTCAAAACTGGCATTTGTCTCCATTTGATGCACTATGCCCTAATAGAATAGAATATAGAATCTACTAGACTAACATGTGATTTTTAGCAGAATTGCCTTCAAGTGTATAATTATTCACATTAGCATTTACTGAGATGTTAATATGTGGCCAGTTGTGGAGAGAAAACCAAAATACCTGTGGGTAAGACTGTGTCATAATCTGTATGAGATACAATGAAACTTTGTCCTTGGTTTTATTTTTAGTAAGATTGTATATGAGACAAAAAAAAGATTGTATATGAGACCAACTTTTAGCTTTAATATGTATTTGATCTTTGAATCAATAATACTAAGTAATTAAGCCTATATAGAGCAGTGATAAGATTCTTTCTGCAATTTAAGTTAGCTTAGAAAATAATTACCAACATTTTTAGGTTGCTATGGCAAATCTTCATCGTCCCAATTCACATGGGCTAATGGCATTATCTGTTTACCTTGGAGTTCTAAAATTTAGCAAATGTGTAATGTTTGAGAACATTAGCTTCAGTTTGTGGTGAATGTGTTCAATCTCCTCAGAAACTCAAATGTTAAAGATATAATCAAAATGAGAATATAGTTTACCCCAAAGGCTGCTTTTTGGGTGGGCTTTATTTTACTTTTTATTTTTATTTTTTTTAAGATTTATTTGAGATAGAGCAAGAGAGCACGTGCATGAGTAGGGAAGGGGGCAGAGGGAGAGGGAAGGGAAAAGAATCCCAAGCAGACTCCCTGCTGAGAGTGGAGCCCAATGCAGGACTCGATCCCATGATCCTGACATCATAAGCTGAGCCGCAACCAAGAGTTGGATGCTTAACTGACTGAGCCACCTGGGTGCCTTTATTTTGCTTTATGAAACTTGTATGACATTTAGAATGTTGTATTCTCATGTCTCTACAATGAAAGAGTTACCTAACTATTCATAATTGGTTAGGATGAGAAGTAACCTTATTTCTCTTTCCATGCAGGTACCCTCTTTAAACATTTTTAGCTTAGGTTTTAGAATTTAATTCCGTGTCTATAAATAATATGCTTGTATTACTATTCTTCTTAAGTCAATTTTTAATATTTGCTATTGAATTCCCACTTTGGAAGATAAGGAACTACCAAACTTCTCTCTTCTGTTTTACTTTGACAGGCATTTGCCTGTCCCTTCCCCTACTTGTTTACCCCTACTCTGTTGTTTCAGTATAGCTAGATCTTATATTAAGACTATTTAAGTGTTGTTTAGAGTAGAGTTAATTAGTAAGCTCTGATGATATTTCATGTACAGCTTTTTGTCTTTCCTGGAGTTGAGCATTATGATGCTTGCTTATCTCTATATGTGACATTAATCTCATACTTTGTAACTGTTGTCCAAATTTATTCTCAATACATACATTCTCATCAGGCTCATCTTTTTATAGAAGCCTCTTGGCACCTTCTGATCTGCTTGCTTCGGGACTTTTTGCTGTCTACACCTGTGTCACAGATGTGTCATCTTGGGGGTCTTCCATCATCATCATCCTGGGTATTCCCAGTATTGCCTTTGCCTCTGCTCTGTGTCATATCTTCTGTTTCTTACACCCCTTGTCTTTGTTTTTAATATGTGGTTTAAGGATTTAGTTTGTAGGGGTGCATTTTCTGCTAGTTTCTGGGAATGGTGTATGAAGAAAAACATTCTGGGACCTTGTGTTTCTATAAATGTCTCTGTTCTACCCTTACACTTGGTGACAGTATGGTTGTAAATATCTTTCAGCATTTTGAAGACCTTGCTCTATTTTCTTTTAGATTCCAGAGTTGCTATTGAGAAATCTGAGGTTTTCTTATTTCTTGATCCTTCAGCTATGGCTTACATTTTTTCCCCCTCTCTAGAGGCTTGTATGATGGTTCTTTAGCTCAGATTCTGAAATGTCTACAATGATGTAAACTAGTGTGTCTAATTTTATTCATTCAGTTGCGTATTTGATGGAATTTTTCAGTCGGGAAGTCATATCGCTAGCTCTGAAAAATTCTGTTGAATCATTTCTATAATGGTATCCTTTGTTTTTTCTTTCTAAAATTTCTTATGTGAATATTAGATGATCTGTAACAGATGGAATAAACAGATGTGAGAGTCCAGCTGTCTTTTATTAAGCTAGACATGAAAAAGAATTGAAAAAATGCAAAGCAAAGTCACTATTGTCATTTTTTGTGTAAAATATTTTCATCATAACAATACATTCCTTTTGTTTTTATAGTTATATCCTACATGTTTAGTTATGTTGAATAAAAACTTTAAAGTTTGTTTTCTAATAAGATATATACTTATAGATAAAAGCTACATAAACAAAAGTTTTGGGGGATCTTCAATTTTTTACAAGTATTAAGGTAAGGAATTTTTTTTAAGATTTTATTTATTTGACAGGCAGAGATCACAAGTAGGCAGAGAGGCAGGCAGAGAGAGGAGAAAGCAGGCTCCCTGCTGAACAGAGAGCCCGATGTGGGGCTCGATACCAGGACCTTGGGATCATGACCTGAGCCGAAGGCAGTGGCTTTAATCCGCTGAGCCACCCATGCGCCCCAGGAATCTTTTTTTTTTTTAAAGATTTTATTTGGGGCGCCTGGGTGGCTCAGTGGGTTAAAGCCTCTGCTTTCAGCTGAGGTCATGATCCCAGGGTCCTGGGATCGAGCCCCACATCGGACTCTCTGCTCAGCAGGGAGCCTGCTTCCTCCTCTCTCTCCCCCTGCCTGCCTCTTGTAATCTCTGTCTGTCAAATAAATAAATAAAATCTTAAAAAAAAGATTTTATTTAATCATTTGACAGAAAGTATAAGTGGGGGAGCAGCAGGCAGAGAGAGGGGGAGAAGCAGTCTCCCCACTTAACAGAGAGCCCATCATGGGGCTCAATCCCAGAACCCTGGGATCATGACCGGAGCTGAAGGCAGACACTTAACCAACTGAGCCACCCAAGTGCCCCCTTAAGGAATTTTTTTTTTAAAGATTTCATTTATTTATTTGATAGAGAGATCACAAGTAGGCAGAGAGGCAGGCAGAGAGAGAGAGAGGGTAAGCAGACTCCCCGCTGAGCAGAGAGCCAGATATGGGGCTTGATCCCAGAACCCTGGGATCATGACCTGAGCGAAAGGCAGAGGCTTTAACCACTGAGCCATCCAGGTGCCCCAAGGAATTTTTAAACCAGAAAATTGTAGAACTACTGCTCTAAATATTTCTTATTAGATTATCATATTCTTTCATGTATGCAATATATTTCTTACCTCTCTAGAGATATTAATTTTAATGTTTTTGGGATTTCCTTTTCCCCAGATAGTCTAAGTTGCTTTCTTCCATTTGTGTCTTTTGGTATCCATCTTGGAGGTGTTTCTGAGATGTCTGGTCATCCTTGGTTATCTGCCAATGTAAGGGTAGGGGCTAGCGAAAGTTATCGAAAGTTCAGTGCTTTGGGTGGGGTTTCCTTTGGTGTCCTTCAGTTCAGGTTGGCCTCGCTGTCAGATACCACGGATGAAACCCCTAATGCGGAAGTTGGTATCTTTAGATATTTCTTATGAGGATGAGCTGATTCCCTACAGAAGATTCTTGCAATGTCTTGCATGGAGGCTAATGTCAGGGCTGCCATTGCTCAGGGAGCCAAATGGAAACTCAGCCTGGGGGACCCTCAGCATTCGTCGTGCCCAAGTTCACTAAACTCCCTTGATTGCAGTAAGGTATCTCCATCTTCATCTCTTTGTGTTGCCCTCAGTGCAGAGATCTGTAGAATAAATGTCTAACATTCTGTTGTACTGGAGAAGGGGCAGCAACCTGGTAGCATGAAATAAGTATGAAATGTAGTAATCTAATGCCCCTCTTATGTCCTTAAACCAGCCTTATCATAGCATTCCTCTAGAGCCCTACTCTAGGAGTGACTGAATTCTTAGCCTTTTGATCATCTACTGTATAAATCAGGTTACTTTCCAAAATTCTGTTGTTAACTACCTCTTTTTCTTTTTGTCCTATTAGTTTATGCTTGTAAAAAAAAAAAAAAAGAAAAAAGAAAGAAAAGTCCTTGTATATAGCTCTTTGGGGGGTTTGCTAAATGTATAGCAAAATTTGTTGAATGTGTTAAACGTGGCATCTTTACACAGCACCAGGCCAATTTCTATATGGGCCCAGGCATGTGTCCAGTGTTTATTTTTATAAATAAATGTTCTATTCTGAATGTTCAATAATTATGTTCTGTTGCCAAAGTTGTCTTTTAGCACTCTGCTTAGTTTATTTTTAGCAAAGGACAGACACATTGACAAGTCTAATAATAAAAATCCTCCCTAAAGGTTTTTTTTTCTTTCTTTTTTTCATTAAGGCCTTAAATAGATATATTTGATTTCTAAGAAGTTTAATTTAAGAAAGAGGGAGTTTTTTTTTTTTTTAACAGTTTCATGATGATAAATGTTTGTCTTCAGATAATGGTATTAGGGAATTGTTGGCTGTGTCATCTTCTAAAGGAGATGAAATTCTCCTGTAAAAAATGATATAAAAAGCAGATAAGTTGAATATCCTATAGGAGTATTTTTGGTATGATTAAAATTCATTAATACTTATTGAACTCCATAATTCTAGGGCTCTACGTCATAGCCCAGTAGTATTTATGGAGACTCCATCACTATTTTTGGTTCCTTGGAGACCATTTAAGGCACAGTAAGTGCTAGAATCATTTTTAAAAAAATGACTAACTAAAATCTACCACTAAGGGAAAAAAAAACACAAAACTGGCAATGTTCCCTGGCTTGGTAATGGGTCTTTAAAAAGATCTTAGTTTTCTCTATTTTTTTAAAGTGGCTCAAGAAGGAGACTCTTTACTTCAGGGTCTTGTAGCCATGAGTCTAGAGATGAATTGTTTGAGCTATAATTAACCCCCACTTCAGTTTAGGGACAGTTCTTTTTTCTCCTCCTTGGAGGGATTAATTTCACTTCTGTACTCAGGGTAGCAGTTTTCAATTGCCCCAAGTAATTAAAGCTGGAAGCAAGCAAGAAAAAAAAAAAAATGTTTGGTACTTTAGCCCTAGGGATGCTGGGAAAGATTTTATTTCGACAAATCACCTTGTTATTTTTCTTTTGGAACATATTGTGGGTACAATTTAAATTAAAATCTTCATGTTGATTTTGGTCTATAGTTGGGGCACTATGGTTATAATACAAGAACTGGTTGCTTGGAGCCAGTGGGGAGATACAAGTATCCGTGCACCCGACAGGAAACAGGTTGCAGGTCAGAAGTCAGAGAAGGGTAATTGATAAGCAGAAGTTGGGAATAAGAGCTGGAAGTTTGTGGTTAAAATCAGTAGCACTGAAACTTTAGACTATTAATTTAGTAGGGGTGAATGGGTCCAGACCCTGTCTGTGACTTATATTCCTCAGGTGATTCTTAGTGAGATTTTATTTTATAATTTTAAGAGCCAATTTTAAGCCTTTTATAGGCTCTTAAAATTCTGTTGACGTCCTTAACTTTAAATTAAAATTGCAAATATCATTAAGATTATAAACATGTATATTGGTTGTATTTTGTGAAGATTTTTGAATTTTGCTTTTGACACCTAAAGAGAGATGGTTACAGTAACTTACTTAATTTATGATGAGCTCCCATTTCTCTGCAATGACTGTGCATACTTGGAAATTTCTGACAAGTGAGAAAAACCTACTGATTATTTGCATATGTAATTACTTTTAAATATTAAATTTAATAATCTGGCAAATGATAGGTTTTGAAGATATCTAACAAAAATTTTATTTTGATTTTTAAAGTTTTGTTTAATACTTTGGAGCCAGTAACTCACTTTTTTTTTTTTTTAAGATTTTATTTATTTGACAGAAATCACAAGTAGGCAGAGAGGCAGGCAGAGAGAGAGGAGGAAGCAGGCTCCTTGCTGAGCAGAGAGCCTGATGCGGGGCTGGATCCCAGGACCCCGGGATCATGACCTCAGCCGAAGGCAGAGGCTTTACCCCACTGAGCCACCCAGGCGCCCCCAGTAACTCACTTTTACATAGACTTTGCTCTGAAAAGTTTGTAGGTCCAAGGAATGTGTCTGTAATATTTGAAAGATAAAACAACTCGATTCTGTGGAGTTTGATCTTGGTGTGGAGGCATCATTGGATGAGTCCCAAGGTATAGAAAGCTTTGATCAAAAGAGCATGAAGGAACACTGATTTGGATGTTTCAATCAATAACTAACTGAAGAAGAAGGTTAAAAAAGACTGGAACATGATTATCTGAAAAGATACCGAGTGGGGAGGAAAAGACTTAATTTTTATTATTCATAGAGGCCAGACTTGGGATGAATAGATGTAATTTTGGGGAAAGTAAATTTTGTTTCAATATAAAAAGGCTTTTTTTTTTTTTAACAATTAGAGAGTCTCATTGATGGAAGAGGTGGATTTATAAGACCGTGAACCCATTTTACTTGTTCAGGCTACACATTCATCTATAAAAATGTTGTAAGTTTTTGATAGATGGTTGGTTTAGATAACCCAAGGTCCTCTCAAACTCACATCTGAGAAAAGTTTTAGAAGCACATAGTTAGTAGGTGGAGAATGAATTGCACTGAATATAATCCCTGAGATGTTCACCTTGGTATATGTGTATGGTCAATAAGTCTGTTGGTGAATGCAAGGATTTACTTTCTCTAAATACATTTATTTTGGTAGTACTTCAATTTCATTAATTTTTTTAATTAGATGTTTGCTACAGGATATAAGAGGCTACTACAGCAAAGGACTCAATCACATTTGTCATGAGATTTGAAAAAGCAGAAAAGTTGTACAAAAAGTTGTAAGGGCAGCTTCCATAATTTGGCTATTGTAATTAATGCTGCCATAAACATAGGAGGGTTGCATTTGTATTTTGTAATGTTTCCATATTCTTTCATAGTCTTTCATATTCTTAAATACCCAGTTGTACAATTCTTGATCATCTGGTAATTCTACTATTAATTTTTTGAGGAACCTTCATGCTGTTTTCCACAATGGCTATACCAGTTTGCATTCCCACCAACCATGTACAAAGTTTCCTTTTTCTCCATGTCCTTGCCAACATTTGTTTTTTTGTCCTTTTTATTTTAGCCATTCTGAAGGGTGTGATGTGATATCTCACTGTGGTTTTCCTTTGCATCTCCCTGATGATGAGTGATGTTGAGCATCTCTTCATGTGTTTGTTGGCCATCTGGGTGTCATCTTCTGAGAAATGTCTATTCATGTCTTCTGCCCATTTTTTTAATTAGATTTTTTTCTTTGGTTTTGAGTTATAAAAAGTCCTTAAATATTTTGGATACTAACCCTTTATTAGATATGTCCTATGGAAATATCTTCTCTCATTCAGAAGATTGTATGTTTGTTTTATTGATTGCTTCCTTTTCTGTGCAGAAGCTTTTTATTTTGATGTAGTTCCAATAGTTTGTTTTTGCTTTTGTTTACTTTGCCCCAGGAGACATATCTAGAAAAATGTTGCTGTAGCTGATATCAGAGTCATTCTTTCCATTGTGAATTTTAAAAACCTAAAAAAAAAAGTACATTATTGTTACAACCGGTTGCCATCTTATATCACTTTTACTCCAAGCTTAATGCCCAGTCCCATTGTAGGCCACTAGGAGGTAGTGCTACAGTGGTTCAGTTGGCTTGTCAACATAGGACAGCATTGGATGTTGCCAACAACATCTGACAGGGTCACATGTTGAGAACATGTTAACTTTTGCAAAAAGAGAAGGGAGTTCTAACTATGAAGCCCTTAAGGAGAGCTGTAGCAGACATGAAGTCTTGGCCACTCTCTTTTTCACCCTAATATTGCTTTGTTCCTTGCATGTCATCTAGTAACATGGCTAGACCTCTTTAAGTTGTACAAAAAAGCTAATCTCAGTGACCACCAAATTACTACTTTTCCAGCTTCCTTAAAAATCCCAATGCAAAATCTCAATTGTACTACCATGGCTCAGAGTGATGCTTTACCTAGTTTTGTGGATGGTGGGACCTAAACTTACATGATTTCATGAAGCTATTTCTTTGGCACCAGACTTTCAGGGAATCTTGACCCTAACTTGGTTACTACTCCTAAATCTCTCTGGGCCTACAAGTTCAAAATAACCTAGAACTAGTGAATGAAGCATTGACATTCATAGGAGAACATGAAATAGTTGAGAGCTGACAGAATTATGAATAACACTTTAACTTATCATTGCAATAAATAACTAACATATCTAAGAAATGCTATGCATGTGAAGATAAATAGTATGTTATAAGGCCATGTGAGATGCAGCTGCTGAATAATCCTGTTATTACAAATCTGTTGTGTTTTTCTAAGAAGGTAACTTCTACCTTCTGCTGACCATTTCTTATTTCAACTCTCTTCTCAAAATTTCCATTTAGCCCCAATCATCATTGTAGCTGATACCTTGTCTTATATGTCACTGAAGAAATCACTTTTACTAAGATATATCCACATATTGCCATTTTTAAACTTTAAATTTATGTATGTGAAAGTACCTTCACCCACCTCTCCTTTGCTCCTACAGGTGAAGACTCACCATATTAGCTCTGGCTTCCTTCCATTTCCATCATCCTAAGGACTTTCATACTTTGGGAATATCCTGTCTTTTCTGTACATTCAATTTCTATTCTATTTCAGTCACACAAACCCCTGCATTGACCCTCCATATCCCTTCAATTATTATCTCATTATTCTCTGTTGTATAAATTCTCAAGAATGTTGTTTAGACATGTTCTCTCCTTATCCATATCCTTCCCCCAACTCTTGAATGCCTTTTGTTCTTCCATATAGAGGAATTTTTTCCCCCAAGGTTACTAGATAGATCTGTCTTTGAGCATCCTTTAAGTTCTTATTGTGCCTACTCCATCAATAACTCACTTCAAAATTGATTACCCCATCTTTGGGAGCATCTCCTTAATTTCCAGTTGTTCACTGGACATCCCTTTTCTGTTTTCTTATCGCTCCTACCAGACTGTAGTATTGGCTCAGTACAGAGATTCTTCTTCCTCTGATTCTCCAGATAATTTTGTTACCAGGGCTTTAGATTCCATCTGTGT
The DNA here is from genome assembly GCA_004024625.1 of Mellivora capensis. Classification (NCBI taxonomy): domain Eukaryota; kingdom Metazoa; phylum Chordata; class Mammalia; order Carnivora; family Mustelidae; genus Mellivora; species Mellivora capensis. Next base: position 30,823 of record PISX010015579.1, read on the forward strand.
TTTGACAGATCTCAAATTATCTTCCTTGAAGGCATCTTCCTAAAGCAGGGCATCTTCACATATATATTTCATCTTTACTTCAATTTAATATTTTATGTTAAATACTTCATAAATATCTTCCCTCCCCTTCTATTACTCCTATAATCTTGCTCACGTTAGTAAAAAATAGACCTACTTGAAGCTGGAATCCTGGGACTACCACAACAGGATTTATTTTATATGCTTGAAATCAAATACCATTAAGCAAAAACGTGTTTAGAACAATTCCGAAGCAGTGAATCACAACTGCATATTAAATACAGAATAAATTGACAGTCATACTTTTTAATGGCCATTTCCCCTAACGCCTTCTCTCTTTTTTTGGAAGGTGGGAGGGTGTCCTAGCTGCATCCACTAAAGTGAATTAATACCCCATAGTTACACACCCCTTTGTTAGAAGCAGCAGGTTCACAAGCCTATTTGTGGGCTTACCCACCTAAATGCTTTACTTAAAAAAAAATCACTAATTAAAGATGTTGTACTCTCATGGTAAGATTGAGCATAGTAGGATTTCCCCTTTCCATTTCTCAGTGACATCTTTATGGTATTCTTCTAAATGAACCCATGCCAAGTAAGTGTATTGATAGAGAAGTCCAAGTCAAGCCACCTTTTTCCCCTGTAAAATCTATTGATTAGGGTTGCCTGGGTGGCTCAGTTGGTTAAGCAACTGCCTTCAGCTCAGGTCATGATCCTGGAGTTCTGGAATCGAGTCCCACATCAGGCTCCCTGCTTGGTGGGGAGTCTGTTTCTCCCTCTGACCTCTCCCCTCTCGTGCTCTCTCTCTCTCAAATAAATAAATAACCTTTAAAAAATGAAAAAAAAATCTATCGATTAACCCATTGAGAAGAGTTACATTGTTCATTGTGGATAATAAAAGCTATCTCATTTATCAGTGTTGTTGGGACACCTTTCCTGGTTTGACTTTAAATATGTTATCTGAATTATTTTGAAAACCATGTCTATTTAATCCAAGAAAACTTGGGGATTTTAGATGCATGAGAACTTTGCAAACATTTTGATGTCATACATGAGATTTCAGTTTTGGCAGGTTTTTAGTTTAGAACTTAGTATTACTTATGATAACTTGGGTTTTTTTAATCTAATTCTCTTTGAGTAATAATGAAAATTTGTGAATTTTTCTGTTTCATGTTGAGAAATTTTTTGAGAATTCCAGTACTTGTATTTTGCATACAGAGTGTAAAATGCTTTCCTTTTCTACTTAATTTTTGAAGAAATTCTTATTAAAAAAAATTAAAAATCAAACAGTGTTAAAAGTTATATGTGACTCTTTAGGAATTGGTACTTTAAAATTTAGTACTTTAAAATTTAAAATTTAGAAGATTCTAGAACCTTCACAAGCATTTCAGTTATCAGTAATCATTTACTGAGCACTTTATAACTGGCACTGACACAAGTAACTTCACAAGGTCGACATTAATAGTGTACATAATACAGCCTACCTGCTGGCTTGCTTGGCAGGTATTGCTAATTTTTTAACAAGAGACATTCAAAATGAATTCATCTGAAGTCCTCTTTGCAGTCAATCTCAGTATAGGTCACTTTCATGCCATTTTTTCATATTTACCATTTCAGTTTAGGAGGGTCAAGTTTTGTGAAGGGTCTGAGATTTTATTCTACCAGCAAGCTCTTAGATTATTATCTTGTTACTGTTTTGTTGGTGCCAGTGAAAGACAAAAGACTCATGGGTTAGAAGCAAAGAATGTTATCATTCATGGCACAGTAAGCGATTTGCTGAGACCCAGTGCTCACAAGGTTTGTTAGAACCCTGAGCCTAAGGAACCCCAGACTTTAGTAATGAGAAGTAAGCCTGTTTGCCCTTGGCTCCAGAGAGAGAAATTGCTTCTATCTTTCAAGGCCATTCCTGCACAAACATCCTTGAAAAGGTAGTCTTAAAAACAAATGATCAAAATGAAACAAAAACAGAGGATAGTCTGTGCAAAACCAAACCGTATAAAATAAATTTCTCAAAGATTGGACTTGTTAAATGAGAAGAAAGAACTGAGGAAGTCTGAAAGGTGAGAAAGCACTGTCTTGGCAAATGGTTAGACGTTCAGAATACAAGTCTGGCTTGCAAGACCTACAAGCCTGGAAGACTTGTGGAGAATGGTCTCCCAACAAACAAATAGAATATTTGGTCTCTCAAAGTTTGAAGGTTGAACTCAGAACTTAATCCACTTAAGACAGTTTTATATCATATATCTTCTCCAGAAAACAGTAAGATAACTGAAATTATATTTTGATAGATGAAACTATCAAGTTGACATTCATTATACAGCTAGGAACAATCTTAAGCACCTAAGGTAAAGTGATAAAAAATAATTTTTAGTTTTCAGTTAGCACATGGGTACTGTATCTGGATTGAGTTCAGGCATCGTTTTAGTATTAAAGGCCATTGTAACCATGTTGATTGTTCCTTTTGATCAGTCTTCTTCTTAAATGCAGATCTCAGTCTTGCTTTCTTTAGAAATGTGTCAAATTAGTATATATATTGTTTTACTTATTAGGCATTTTTCAGTATACATGAAAGTAGGGAAAGGAGTACTTTATAATGAAACATAGGTATATGTCACCCAGTTTAATCAATTGTCAACTCCTCACCAATTTTGTTTTACCTCCCTCTCCCTCACTTCTCTTGGATATTTTAAATTTCAGACATCACATCATTTTATTTCAGTTATTTATATCTTAAGATATTTTTGCTGTTCTCCCTTTTTTGCCCACTACATTCTTAGAAATTTATTCTTATGTCTGTGCCTATTTGGAAACCTGTTTAAATTCCATATTTGAATCTTGTTTGGGGGCATGACATATTTGTATACTCTACTGTATTTTTGTTTTGTTTTTATTCTTTAATAGTCTTCTCTTTATTTTGAACAAAGAAGATGGAAGTCCCAATATATCAAATTTGGGCACCAAGAAAGCTTGAATTTTTCTTTTTGATAAAAGTCCTGTCTTTGGCTCCTTTCCTTTTTTTTTTTTTTAAAGAGAGAGATCACAAGTAGGCAGAGAAGCAGGCAGAGAGAGAGGGGGAAGCAGGCTCCCTGCTGTGCAGAGAGCCGGATGTGGGGCTTGATCCCAGGACCCTGAGATCACCCTGGCACCCTGGCTCCTTTCCTTTTAACCCAGCAAAGATGTTCTTATGCCTGTCTCACATTTTCACTCATAAGTGACCATGAAATTCACTTAGACTTGGCTAGAACAAGTTGTGCATCTGAAAAATTCCTGTAACCTCCTTTAACTAATGATTTCATCCAAGCTATGAATCATTCTTCTTGTTCTCCTCTGAACCTTCTTCCAGTATATCTACAAGTTTAGAAATGAGTTGCCCGAAGATGAAAGTAGGGTTCAGGTTTCAAAATAGAGCTGGTCGCATACTCTATGGAGACCTAGATCTATATGTTGAAAAGGAAAGTAGATGTTTGCAGAGCTTCTGATTTGGTAGAAAACTTCAAGTTAATCTCTCAAAAGTACAAAATAGGGCTTCTTCTCAACTTTAGAGCATTCTTCTGGCAGACAATGGCATGTCTATAATAGTTTAGGTGCTAATTCTTAACATTAGTGGAGTATATCAAATTTGTGGCTGAAATGCTGCTATCCTCTAGCCCTGTAATCCATAAGGGGACTTTTCTGTGGATAGGGTGGAGCAGGATATGTTGATACAAAAAGGAAGAAATTTTCTTTTAGGGATGATGTTGATTGCATCAATGCTGATAACAGAAAAATCCATATAAAACAAATTTCTCGCAGATTGGACTTGCTAAATAAGAGGAAAGAACGGAGGAAGCCTCAAAGGTGAAAAAGGAATGTCTTGGCAAGTGGTTAGAAGTTCAGGATACATTGTCCCTGGAGTAGGGACAATGGAACAGTTGCTTGCCTTAAGTAAACAGATAAGTTTTAGGGAAAGAAGAAAATCATTGCGACTGTAACTTTGCCTAAAGACACAGCATGTATCCATCAAAGGATCAAAGCAAATGAAAGAACATTGGCAAACTTGCTTTGTTTAGTGCCTTTTATTCCTGTTGTTGTTTGGTTGGTTTTATTAGCAGTATCTTTTGGATGCTGCACAGTCTTTCTCGTGAAGCATAACTGACAACTTTTAATGGTTCTCTCTGGTCACTAAGGAAATACATTTCTTTCAGTTGTCAATATATTTTCACATGTACTGCTACAGAATTTTTAGGGAGAAAATCTGCAAGATTATTTCACATGTATACAATAGTGGTACTTATGAATACAACTTAATGATCTCTTCTCATATTACTTTGGGTAAGAATTTTAAGGCAGTAACTATAAGTGTCCATGCTGATGTCTTAGGTGATGTTACCTGTGACAAATCTGTTGTTCATGTTTCATTATATCTTTTTTTCTTAGCTTTCCACCACAGGGAAAAAAAAAATTGGGGGGAATGAATGTTTTTCTTAACTGATTCTTAACTGATTGATTTCTTAACTGAATGATTTTCAATAACTGATTTTGTAATCTTATGTGTGACAATTTTATCTTTTATTCCTTTTCACAGGAAAACACAAGATCTTTGAACAGAATATTAAAAGATTCCTTTTTAGACAGCACTGAGAGTATTTTCTCCAATAGCTTCTGATAATACTAAGTAGGAAATAACAGTGCACTGAATCACAGTCTTGACTGTTATTCAGTCGCTTAAGGTCAGTTACATAACGAAATAGACAAATAAGGCAAAAGCAAACTTCTGTTGCATTTGTGAAAAAAACCCAAGGTACATAGAATGTAAGTGGCCGTTGATTGCTTCCCAGGGCCCTACTCGTCACTCATATGTCTTTCAGATTACTTATTGCAGGAAACATCTTCAGGTTACTTATACCTTATGGATTGCAGAGGGAATGAGAAAAAAATTGATTTCCGGTAATGAAACATAATCTTGTTAATTTTTTAATGGAGTGTACCAAGTCTCAGAATCTTGAAGTACCGACTTTGAAGGGCTGGGAGTGGGAAAGCCCAATGTGAAAGGATCAACTCTGATAGTCCCATCTTTGCCAGCATTTCATGGGGAGGGCACTGGCAGGGCCAAGAGAGGCAGCACCGAATGTGGAATTAGGAAGTAGGTGCTTGGGTTCCAGTCTGCCCTTACCTGATCTTGTGATTTTAGACAAATCACTTATCCTTTCTGAGTCCCCTTTTCTCCTCTTTTATAAAAGTGTGGACATTATTATCCATATCAGAGGGTTGTTCAGAAGGTAAAATGAGGTAATATGTGTTAAAGTCCTTTATAAACTGAAGAGTGCCATACAAGTATAAGTGGTTATAAATCTTGAATTTTGTTCTAATTAGGCACATGAAGAATGGCATCCCTGGAGAACCAGGACTGGGAAAGTCAAGGATTTTGATATAATCTTTTGAAGACCTGCCCTTGAACGTGATCTTCTCAGTTGCTAAAGGGATTAAGAGATATTCTTATAGTGGTATATCTTTTTTTCTACAATTTGTCGTTTTTTTTTTTGGGAAAATCATAGCAATTTACTATTTTGACTCTCCAATAACCTGAAAGAAAAAAACTATGCCTTTTGTCTTCTAAATATCAAATATAGGCCATTTCACAAATACATTTTATCAAATTATCAAGAATATTCATTGTGTACATAATTCAAATATATGGAGGAGACATAAAATGGACTATTTGGGGGGGTGGAATTTAATCTTATGCTGCCTGTTTTAAAATTACTCATTTTGTTAGAATTCAAGAGAGTATTAAGAGGGGTAGTGAGAAATAGGGAGGGGTTCATAGGTTGCTGAAATTCTTTATAAACCCATCTCTTAGCCAGAAATGTATGGATCCAGTGTATGGACCAAAAAACAAGACCATTCTAAAAGCATGTTAGTCCACTTCCATCTTGTGAGGGACCAGAAGGAAGCTTTAAGAAGCTAAAGAGCATATTGACTTATTGCACTGATTAGCAAGGCCTTGGCCTCTTAAAGCTCTATCTGGAAAATCTAAAATGGAGAGTTGAGATCATTAGCTATGTGGTTCAAACAAGACTCTCCACTTAGTGATGACTAGTTAAGTATTCATGTAGGAAACATTCAGCCTGAATTATACTGGAAATTACAACAGTCCTCTATTTGACTTAGCATGTATAAATAAATACTGCTCAAGTATAATCTAGACATTGGAACCATGTAGCTGGGCATACAGCACTTCACACTTTTTAAGGTACCAGACTAACAGCCCATTAAGTCTTTGAGGATTCAAAGAATTGAACCATTCTTGATCTGACTTGACTTTCATTCTTAACTTACCTTGCAAAATAACACTAGAAAGGGCAAATGGGAGACTGGCTTTTGATCTCAGTCTGTGTTCTAATTATAGTTGAAATTTTGCATCATTAGTTTTGGATGATTGTGTTAATCATTCTTGCCTTTTGCTGGGTCAGAATATTAATACTGGCACTTCCTGGAGTGGTACATAAGTAAATTAATGAACACAGAATAATACAGACAGGGGAGCATCACTGTCATGTCTCTAATTCCACTAAAAGCTGAAATTTTGACAAAGAGTTCACGATCAGACTGACTAAATGAATGTAATGAATGTGCTCCATCAAAGAGTACGGATCTCAACAAATGAGTAGAGTATACATCCAACTAAGCTTGTATGCCTTAGGAAAGTGTCACTGTCTTTGGGGCCTAGAAGTGATAGCCAGAAGCCAAATTTGTTACTGTCCTGAGATTCCACTAGGAAAGCTGGACTCCGTTATTGGCATACCAGTGTGGGGGCATCAGTGACGGAGAGCAAAGGGAGCAAGGCTTTGAGAGCAGCAAGGTCTGGGTTTGAGTCCTTTGTTGTTTACTACAAGTGATATAATTCCACTGGGCCTCATTTTACTCTGTAAAATGGAAACCTGATACTTTCATGAGACAAAATAAGTAAATACAGGCAAAGTGCTGAGAACCATGTCTGACTCCAAAATGGCAATCCATGCATATGGCTTCCTTTCCCTTCTAACGGGTTACTGGATAAAGGAATGAGAGCAGGACTGGGGTTTAGTCCATTCACATAGGGATCCTAGAATTGTCTTTATGGTGCAGGAGAATGTACTGTAGTATCTGGGTCTGAGCTCTCCTTCCGGGCGACTCCAACTTCTTCCTCCATTGTACATTCCAAGTTGCAGTTGGCTGTAAGGTGACACCAGGACCTGTAGCAGGAAATCTAGGTGCTCATTAATGCACATGTGTTCTTCACAGTCCTGTCTCCTGGAGATGGATCTTTCATTATTTCTGTCCAAAAAATACTGTGCCTTAGAGAGAACTCAAGGGAATTTGCAAGAATGGATGATATTTGTATTTCACACCACTGTGCTTTTTTTCCCTGATGCCCCTTCCAAAACAACTCGTGCCATTCTTTTTTTTTTTTTTTCTTTTTGGCATCTTAAGGTTACTCCACCTCTGTAAAATAATTTAAAATGCTTCAGAAAGAACTTTTTCCTCTTGTGCCTCCCCTCCATTCAATTTAGTCTTATTTCAGGTGGATTTTAATAGAAAAGCAAATGGATTACACTAAACCTCTACTCAGCTCAGGATATTTATTGTCCTCTGTCCTTGGAGTTGTTAACAGTTAACAAAATACAGTACTGCCCTCAAAAAGGTCACAATCTAGGCGTGTCAGAGCCACATGTGGGTAGAAATAGCATTGCAGCTGGAGTCCCAGACTGCCAAAAAGAAGGAACATGCCAGGGACCATGCCAGAAGCCTTCCAATATGTTACCTTAATTCCTACAGTGTCCCTGGGAGGGAGGTTTTTAACATCTCTACCTTAATGGATTAGGAAACATCTGCACAGCATATCTTCATCGCAGAGCAGAGAAACATGGGACTTGTTCTGCCTGGGGACTGGAAATCTTTCTGTGGAAGAAGTGGCATTTGACATTAACCTAGAATTAGGATAAGAAGTTTGAAAGATATGGCTGAGACAGTGGAAGAGTCACTCACTAGGAGATAATGATTGCCTCCTTCCTTAGAAACAATGCTCAGAAATGCTGAGTTAAGCAGAGGCTCACCACATGGAGAGAGGTGTACCAGTCAACTAACCCTGACTCAGTTGCCTGTAATGTTTACTGTTACTAGAGTTTTTTCTTCTCATCAGTACCACTGTGGCCGGAGAGTAGCCATGGGTCATTTACTTGGCTCCTTTTAGCTCAGGGAAACAAGCTGGAACTTGCAAAACTTTACAGAGTATCAGTGGAGAATGAATAAAATGCCAGGAGTTTATGAGCATGGTGCATTACCAAGGGCTGGTTTTCCAATCCTATTATATATGTTTATTGCCAAGGTCCTTGTATTGACAGCATTGCTGTCATCCAGCTTCTATGGGAACTGGGAGAATGGGAACCTAACTTTGGTAAGTAACAATTAGCAAACACAAATGGTTTAATCAGATAGACCAAATCTCCGTGTCTTCTAGTACTTTTGCAGTAGCTCACCCCATCTCTTAAAAATCATCCCATCTTTTGTTTCTGTGGACTTGAGTTCAATCTCTGTTGTAACAGTCTTGAATAAAGTTTTCCTTGCCTGTCTCTGTTCAGTGCTGTTTTTCCTTAGACACAGAGCAGTCTGAAATTCCAGGTGAAACACCCGTCCCATAAACCTTGCAAACAACACCAACTCTATCTTGGAAATTGAAATGCCGCATGATTGGGCTCTTGGGGTGAGTCTAAGAATGAGACTCCTTTGTGTAGTGTCTTAGGGTGGCACTGAAACTGTGAGCTTTGAGACCATGAAGGAATGTTGTTTACTTCGGAAACCACAGTTTGTAAATGCTGTTTACTACTGTTTTTCAATTTTGTAATCCCCTGTAGACTAAGGATTACTTAATTATGATTACAGAGTAAAATATAAATGTTTTCATCTTTGATAATGTCAAATGTGGAGGTAGGTAAAAGGAGAGGCAGGAAGGGAGGAGGGTAAGGATGTGACTATAGCTCATAAAAAGTCTTAAATATTTTATTACAAACTAAAAAAAGTGATCTGATGATATTGAGCTATATGGGAGGAAAGGGAAAAGATGAAGAGTTTTAAGCATATTAAATACAGTTTTAAGAATAATTTTTAAAGTTAATAAATCAACAGATAATATATGTGGTAGTTAAAATATAAGCATCATGGTGTTTGAAAACAAAGAGAACCAAAACCAGACATATTTAAAAGTTATTGGCTCTGAAATGGTTTCAGAGGGTAAAGAGTAATGTGGTAGGAGATTGTATGTCATTACAAGAGATCTTGCACTATTTTTTAACCATAACGAGTATCTATTCTTCAAAGTTTCTCTTTGACAGGCATACACTGGGTCTTCTTCTTCTTTTTTTTTTTTTTTTTTGGTTCCCTGTCCCAGATTAGTCTCCAAATTTCTCTGGATTCTGTTCTTCTCCAAGCACAGCCCTCTCAAGATCATTGTATCTCTCTCATCTCTCTAGTGAGTTTAGCCCTTTCTTTCTTTCCCACAGCCTTCTGATGTTTGGCAAACAAAGGACCCACAAGGTACCAGCATACACCCTTCTTAGCAGGCAATAGGGTATTATAAACAACCAAAACCAAAAAGCATGCCAGGATTAAAATGTCTTGCCATAACTTGAAACCTTTTCTCATATAGTCTTTGGATTATTTGAAGAAGGCTACTGGGCTGCCCCTTTTACCTTAGCTATTTCTTTTCCTGAAATCCTTCTTTCTTTAAGCAAAATTGTCTTCCTGTTTGCAACGCTTTGCCATATGCTTCTTTAAACCCTTTGTGATATTCTAGAACTTTATTCTGCTTTCCTTTAGACAAGTTTGTTTTTGGTGTAATCATTGGCTCTCAGGACTAAACACAACAGTTGGCTTCTCCCTCTTTCTCTGCCCCTCCCCCGGCTTGTGCACAGCTTCACTGTGGCCTTCATCACTACACCTTACTTTTCTTTTAAGATGATCAGAGAGCCATCACATTGTCACATTGTCGGGATCTTCAAAGGGAAAGCCTGAATCCTTAACTTACTTGACTTATTGAATTAAACATTCCCTTCTAAATTAGCATTCCAGAAATAAATAAAGATGTAAATAATATATATTAATACAGGAAAAAAGATTACAAAAATATATCCATTTGTACATTTATACCTCCCTTTGGTTCTCTTAAGAATATTTTTCTTCACATCAGCAAATATGCATTTGACCACCAAATTATAATTTAATATGAATTAAGGAATAATAACACACAAGACTCCCCACTCCAATAAGCATTTATCAGAAGAACATTTAGTCCAATAAACATCCATGTCAGGCAAGTGGAATTAGTCAAGTGTAATTACTTTAGCCCACATAGGCATTTCTTTTTAAAGATTGATTTATTTATTTGAGAGGGAGAGCTTGCATAAGCCAGAGGGAGGGGCAGAGAGAGAGGGAGAAGCAGACTTCCTGCGGAGCAGGGAGCCAGATGCTTTCAACTGTTTTGCTCTTAGATCCCTAGTGCTGTATACCAAGTTGCAATCATTGTTTTTATGCTGTGTGGTGACAACTATCCCTTTGTATTTTCCTTTTCTTCTGACTCCACTTCTGAGTCTCAGCTTTGGGCTTTCCCTCACTCACGGGTATCCCAAAGATGGGGAGAATCCTACCTTAGCTTCCTTCCACCTATTTTGAGGAGGGGCATTGGGTCATAATTGTTCAACACCATTTCTCATTTAACTCTTACATTGTGTTCCTTTCTAGTTTTAGACAAAGTCGCCACTGTTGGGATTTTCACTTCCTTCCCCTGAATTCACCTCCTATACCTACTGTAGCTTCACTGTGGCCTTCATCACTACACCTTACTTTTCTTTTAAGATGATCAGAGAGCCATCACATTGTCGGGATCTTCAAAGGGAAAGCCTGAATCCTTAACTTACTTGAATTATTGAATTAAACATTCCCTTCTGAATAAATGCATTTATTCTCCTGATTTTCCTTCTATCTCTCCGATGACTCTTCCTTCCTTTTCTTAGAATCCATTTCCTTCACTTGCTCCTGAGATCCTCTCTGGGAATGTTTCCCTTCTAGATCTACAAACTAGAGCTAGAAGGCCATTTTCTTCTATTTCTGAGACCACTGTCAACTATTGTCCAAACCTCTCTCTTGAGTTCTAGACCTAAATATCTTTGTACATACTAGTAAGCATCCCCACCCTAATGTCAGATCACATATTGTGAAGGAAATCATATTTTCTTAAAAAAAAAGTAACATTAAGTTGGTACCATCTTTCTGTAGCACTCCCTACTCCTTAAAATTACTTCCCTAGTTTACCACATCCACCTAAAAGGGAGGCAGGTGGAAGGTTCTTTGGGGGAATTGGGTGGTACAACTAAATGTGGGTCTTGGTATAGGAGTGGGGCAGGACTTAAGAGCCTTTTCATGGTATATAGTTATACTACCTAGACTACTACTTCTGAGGATGAAATATACTAAAAGCACAGATCTTTTTTTAGAGACTCTGAAAACTGGTGGGTGATAGTGTTTGACAGACATGAGGGTATCAATGTAAATATTTACCTTTTTCATCTTCCTTTATTTCATAAAACTTTGTGAGTATTTCTAGTCAATAAGAAAGAGGGAGGAGTAGGAGGCTGGTTGACTGATTGATTGATTTCAGAAAGAAAGAAATGGCTTTTTTCAAGTGACCATTAAAGCTAGAGTTTGAATAATGTGTTTGAAAATTAGAGGGTTGAAGCTATGCACTAAGAGAATGATAGTAGTAATTTTCACAGATGTCATGTGAATGAACAAAAATCAGTGGAGCACAAAAATTCAGTGATCTGAGTATATTGCATATTCTCACATTTGAAAACCTGAATATGTGTCTCTACTGAGACCGTGTGATCGAGCATTATTTATCCTAGTGATAGAATGCTCATTTACATTTTTAAAGACCTGTATTATATGTGAGAATTTTGAGTGAGGGAACTGTGCATAGGTGCCATGAATCTTTTTGCCTATTTCCTGGCTTACATCTCTTCCACAGAAGAAGCCTCACTACTGGGTGCCTTGTAATTATCCACTGTTAATAAGAAAGTTTTAAAAGGACTTACTGTTATTATGGAGGAGAGAGTGTGTATCATACTGGAAAATTACACCAAGGAAAAACTGTCCATACAGTCTAGACTGGAAAACGGACGTCAGCACATATGTTTGGTTGGAAATAGCAGTTAGCTTAAGCAGAGTAGTGGACTCATTATCATGGTCTTGAGGTAGCTCCTGGAACTCAGGGACATAAAAGCAGCCAGATTTCAGGAAAGTCTGCCTCAGAAATCTGCTCAGTCATCTCAGAAAAGGATGCTGCTCATGACAAGAAAGCAGGTGAGAGTGTGGGCGGCTCAATGAGGAGTCTCCACAGTTACTAGGAAAATGTTAACTCTGAGGAACACATAAACAGCAAATGCAAGACTCCTGGGTATTAGTCAGTTCTGAGTCTCCCTACATCAAGAATAAAAAAAAAAAGAAGAAGAAGAAGAAAGCCATTTACTTTTCCATCCTCGATGCTTTTTTTCTTCGGAAGAACATTTTGCTTAAAATAAAATTTCAGGGGCACCTGGGTGGCTCAGTGGGTTAAGCCTCTGCCTTCGGCTCAGGTCATGATCTCAGGGTCCTGGGATCGAGCCCCGCATTGGGCTCTCTTCTCGGCAGGGAGCCTGCTCCCCCGACCCCCACCTCTCTCTGCCTGCCTCTCTGCCTACTTGTAATCGATCTCTCTCTCTCTCTCTCTGTCAAATAAATAAATAAAATCTTTATAAAAAAAAATAAAATTTCAGTACCTGCATGTGGCTTCCTAGAGCAAGAACTGTCAAATCATGAAGTACAATTATTTATATATATATATATATATATACACACACACACACACACATATATATATTATACATAGCATTTTATATATATATAAATGATATAATTATATATATATACATATGTGTATATATATATATATGTATATATATATATATGGCATTATAGCCTATTGTTGTAGGGGTCTCTTCACACATTTTAATGAAAATACCTCACCCTCAGGATTTTTCTTACCTACAGGGCCCAAAATGAAGTGAGGAATTATAGTGAAGTGAGAATTTCTGACTATCTATAGAAGCAAAATGGTTAATTTGAAATGCTAAACAGAAATAATAAAGTGAATTATCAGGCTTCATTATTTGTTTGAATGTTTTACCCTGTTTGTATTGATCAGGTTTGTTTCTGGCAAATACAACTTCTGCTGTTTGCTGATAGGGCTGCTTCCCTGGTTCTACCAGGTTCATATACCCAGTTGCAAAATGCGTACCTCCCTAGGGACTCCTCTTCAGAGTTCTCCATTGTTAAAACTACTTGTTCAGGATTTCTTAAAAGAATTCCAACCAATTCATGACTTTACTTATGAATCAGAAGAATTTGTGAATTTATACTTCTTGGTCCATTTAACAAATTTTTTGGCAGTTTACTATACTCTAGGTATAGGTCTGGGTTCATGGAATACATCAGTGAATAAAAGAAATGTCTCCCCTCAAGGACCTTACATTCCAGTGAGGGAAGGCAAACACAATAAACACAAGAAACAGTAAGTTATGTGTTGGAAGGTGGTAAATGCCATGGAAAGAAAAACAGTGAGGTAAAGAGGATTGGAGTATGTTGAGTTGTGGGTGAGTGGAATTTAGGTTTGAATTTAAAGTAGAGTGTTTTGTGTATAGCTCAATGATCAAATGACTTCTGGAGGCAAAGACTTGAAGTTGACAAAATTAGCCATCTTGAGGGAAGAGCATTCCTAGGCACAGATAACAGTGAATGCAAAAGTGCTGAGTGGGGAGTATCCTGGAGTGTGCATGGGCAGCAAGGGGTTCAGTGTGGTTGGAATGGAGTGAGTCAGTGGAAGAGGCAATGTGTGGGTCCAAGAAAGGAAGGGGTCTGAGATCACAGCCTGTGGACCATGTAGTGTCATGAGTCGAATTGTATTCCCCGTCTTCCCCAATTCATTTGTTGAAGTCTTATCCACAAGGACTTCAGAATATGACCTTACTTGGGTAGAGTGTCATGTAAATGTAATAGATTAAGATGACCTCATCCTGGGCTTAGAAGGGGGGCCCTATTCCAATTGACTGTTGTCCTCATAAAGAGGGGAAATTTGGAGACAGACACACATAGGATCTGGCCATGTGAAGATAAAGGCACAGATTGGGGTGATGCTTTTATAAGCCAAGGAACACCAAAGATTGCCAGAAAACCACCAGAACCTAGGGAAGAGATCTAGAACAGATTTTTCCCACAGCCTTCAGAAGGAACTAAGTCTGCCAGCACCTTGAACCTGGACATCGAAACTCGAGAACTGTGAGACCATACATTTCTGTGTTTGTGCCACCCTGTTGATGTGGTACTTTGTTAACTATAGCACTAGCCAAGTGATACATAGGGCATTGGAAGGACTTTGGCTTTTACTCTGAGGGACAGGAGAGGAATTCAAGAGTTTTGAGCAAAGGTAGGGCATAGTACAATTTCCATTTTCTTTTTCTTTTTAAATTTCTTTTCAGTGTAACAGAATTCATTGTTTTTGCACCACACCCAGTGCTTCATGCAAAGCGTGTCCTCCATAATACCCACCACCTGGCTCCCCCAACATCCCACCCCCGCCCCTTCAAAACTCTCAGGTTGTTTTTCAGAGTCCATAGTCTCTCATGGTTCATCTCGCCCTCCAATTTCCCTCCACTCCCTTCTACTCTCCATCTCCCCATTTCCTCCATGTTATTTCTTATGCTCCACAAATAAGTGAAACCATATGATAATTGACTCTCTCTGCTTGACTTATTTCACTCAGCATAATCTCTTTCAGTCCCGTTCATGTTGATACAAAAGTTGGGTATTCATCCTTTTTGATGGAGGCATAATACTCCATAGTGTATATGGACCACATCGTCCTTATCCACTCGTCCATTGAAGGGCATCTTGGTTCTTTCCACAGTTTGGCCACCGTGGCCATTGCTACTATAAACATTGGGGTACAGATGGCCCTTCTTTTCACTACATCTGTATCTTTGGGGTAAATACCCAGTAGTGCAATTGCAGGGTCATAGGGAAGCTTTATTTTTAATTTATTTTTTTTATTATTTTTTATTTTTTTATTTATTTGACAGAGAGAGATCACAAGTAGGCAGAGAGGCAGGCAGAGAGAGAGAGAGGAGGAAGCAGGCTCCCTGCCTAGCAGAGAGACTGATGTGGGACTCGATCCCAGGACCTTGAGATCATGACCTGAGCTGAAGGCAGAGGCTTAACCCACTGAGCCACCCAGGCGCCCCTATTTTTAATTTCTTAAGGAATCTCCACACTGTTCTCCAAAGTGGCTGTACCAACTTGCATTCCCACCAATTATAAGAGGGTTCCCCTTTCTCCACATCCTCTCCAACACATATTGTTTCCTGTCTTGTTAATTTTGGCCATTCTAACTGGTGTAAGGTGGTACCTCAATGTGGTTTTAATTTGAATCTCCCTGATGGCTAGTGATGATGAACATTTTTTCATGTGTCTGATAGCCATTTGGATATCTTCTTTGGAGAAGTATCTGTTTATATCTTCTTCCCATTTTTTGATATGATTATCTGTTTTGCATGTGTTGAGTTTGAGAAGTTCTTTATAGATCCTGGATATCAACCTTTTGTCTGTACTGTCATTTGCAAATATCTTCTCCCATTCCGTGGGTTGCCTTTTTGTTTTGTTGACTGTTTCCTTTTCTGTTTAGAGCTTTTGATCTTGATGAAGTCCCAAAAGTTCATTTTTGCTTTTGTTTCCTTTGCCTTTGGAGACATATCTTGAAAGAAGTTGCTGTGGCTGATATCGAAGAGGTTACTGCCTATGTTCTCCTCTAGGATTCTGATGGATTCCTGTCTCATGTTGAGATCATTTATCCATTTCGAGTTTATCTTTGTGTATGCTGTAAAAGAATGGTCGAGTTTCATTCTTCTACATATAGCTGTCCAATTTTCCCAGCACCATTTATTGAAGAGACTGTCTTTTTTCCACTGTATATTTTTTTCCTGCTTTGTCGAAAATTATTTGACCATAGAGTTGAGGGTCCATATCTGGGCTCTGTACTCTGTTCCACTGGTCTATGTGTCTGTTTTTATGGCAGTACCATGCTGTCTTGGTGATCCCAGCTTTGTAGTAAAGCTTGAAATCAGATAACGTTATGCTGCCAGTTTTATTTTTGTTTTTCTACATTTCCTTAGCAATTTGGGGTCTCTTCTGATTCCATACAAATTTTAGGATTATTTGCTCCAGCTCTTTGAAAAATACTGGTGGAATTTTGATCAGAATGGCATTAAAAGTATAGATTGCTCTAGGCAGCATAGACATTTTAACAATGTTTATTCTTCTGATCCAAGAGCATGGAATGGTCTTCCATCTTTTTGTGTCTTCTTCAATTTCTTTCATGAGTGTTCTGTAGTTCCTGGAGTACAGATCCTTTACCTCTTTGGTTAGGTTTATTCCCAGGTATCTTATGGTTCTTGGTGCTATAGTAAATGGAATCGATTCTCTAATTTCCCTTTCTGTATTTTCATTGTTAGTGTATAAGAAAGCCACTGATTTCTGTACATTGACTTTGTATCCTGCCACATTACTGAATTGCTCTATGAGTTCTAGTAGTTTGGGGGTGGAATCTTTTGGGTTTTTCATATTAAGTATCATATCATCTGCAAAGAGAGAGAGTTTGACTTCTTCATTGCCAATTTGGATACCTTTTATTTCTCTTTGTTGTCTGATTGCTGTTGCTAGGACTTCTACTACTATGTTGAACAAGAGTGGTGAGAGTGGACATCCTTGTCATGCCCTGATCTCAACGGGAAGGCTGTGAGCTTTTTCCCATTGAGGATGATATTTGCTGTGGGTCTTTCATAGATAGTTTTTATGAAATTCAGGAATGTTCCCTCTATCCCTATACTTTGAAGCATTTTAATCAGGAACAGATGCTGGATTTTGTCAAATGCCTTTTCTGCATCAATTGAGAGGACCATGTGGTTCTTTTCTCTTCCCTTATTGATTTGTTCCATCACATTGATTGATTTGCAAATGTTGAACCATCCATGTAACCCAGGATGAATCCCATCTGGCCATGGCAGATAATCTTTAATGTGCTGTTGTATCCTATTTGCTAGGATCTTGTTGAGAATCTTAGCATCCATATTCATCAGTGATATTGGTCTGAAATTCTCCTTTTTGGTGTGGTCTTTGCCTGGTTTGGGGATCAGGGTAATGCTGGCTTCATAAAAAGAGTCTGAAAGTTTTCCTTCTGCTTCAATTTTTTGAAACAGCTTCAGGAGAATAGGTGTTATTTCTTCTTTGAAAGTTTGGTAGAATTCCCCAGGGAATCCATCAGGTGGGTCTCTTGTGTTTTGGGAGGTTTTTGATCACTGCTTCAATCTTGTTACTAGATATCAGTCTATTCAGGTTGTCAATTTCTTCCTGGTTCAATTTTGGGAGTTTGTATTTTTCCAGGAATGCATCCATTTCATCTAGGTTGCTTAACTTTTTGGCATATAACTGTTGATAATAGCTTCTGATGATTGTTTCTACTTCCTTGGTGTTAGTTGTGATCTCTCCCTTTTCATTCATAATTTTATTAATTTGAGCTTTCTCTCTTTTCTTTTGGATTACTGTGGCCAATGGTTTATCTATCTTATTGATTCTTTCAAAAAACCTACTTCTAGTTTCATTGATACGTTCTGCTGTATCTCTAGTTTCTACCTCATTGATCTCTGCTCTAATCTTGATTATTTCCCTTCTTGTGTGTGGAGTTGGTTTGATTTGTGGTTGATTTTCTAGTTCCTTAAGGTGTAGAGACAGCTGTTGTATTCTGGATTTTTCGATTTTTTTGAGGGAGGCTTGAATGGCTATGTATTTCCCCCTTAGGACCGCCTTTGCTGTATTCCATAGGTTTTGGACTGAAGTGTCTTCATTCTCATTGGTTTCCATGAATTGTTTAAGTTCTTCTTTGATCTCCTGGTTGATCCAAGCATTCTTTTTTTTTTTTTTTTTTAAGATTTTATTTATTTTTGACAGAGATCACAAGTAGGCAGAGAGGCAGGCAGAGAGAGAGAGGAGGAAGCAGGCTCCCCGCTGAGCAGAGAGCCCGATGCGGGGCTCGATCCCAGGACCCCGGGATCATGACCTGAGCCGAAGGCAGAGGCTTTAACCCACTGAGCCACCCAGGCGCCCCCAAGCATTCTTAAGCAAGGTGGTCTTTAGCTTCCAGGTGTTTGAGTTCCTTCCAAACCTTT
>PISX010015580.1:0-49044 GCA_004024625.1 Mellivora capensis
GTGCAGCTGGTGTCTGGTGTTTGCAGATTCTTCATATTCTAGGAGACATAAAAGCATCCTCTACAACTCCCTAGCAGCCCCTCAAGATCCCAAAAGGCCACATCTGGTTGCTAATTTATTTCCTGCAAACTGAACGTCGACCAGGAACTAAGAACCTTGACACTGGGATCAAATCTCTGAGTCGAGTGTGCTCTCACTTAGTTTATGAAGACGGTGACTTCCAGACCCCACCTGTGTTCGATCAGTCAGATCACCCTATTCCTGTTGGAAGCTGTTGTTGTAATACAAATGGCGTGACTTAGCAGGGGATACACTCATCAGACTCAGGTAGAAAACTGTGTGTGAAGACACACAAACCTTCTCGAATGAGAAAAGAGAAAAAAAAAAAGAACCTTAGTGGATAAATATAATTTCTTGTTCTTGACATCTCGGGTCATACTTACTGCTTTTCCCGAGCATCTGTAGGAGAACTAACCAAAAGAATTCTCACCGAGTCCGGCCGACATCAGCGACCCTTAACACCGTAGCGCACAGCCGCGACGGGACGCAGCCCGGGGAGAGCAGACTGTCCGCTCGGGGTGAGCACGGTGTGTTCACGGCAAGTGCGGAATAGCCCCGGACATTAACTGGTGGAGAGAGGCAACTGGGCTTTTTTTTTTTTCCTGTTTCCTCTTATATTTTTTCCTTATTTTTAGATCTTATCATAACCAATAAAACAATGAAACTCAGTACTTTTCACTTACATGGTGACCTACATCGAGAACTATTATTTAGGTCTCAGCACACCCCAGGACAGCCACACGTGCGGGGTGACACTGTGGGAATAGACACAGGCAGTGCGGAGTGTGTCACAACGACACGGAACGAGCTTGAGCGGGTGTGTCAGGCCCTGCAGCTCTTGTCTGCTCATTTTCACTACAGGGTGGCATTTCAGCCCACGGACGGGGACCATTCCTTGATTCATTCTCCTGGGGCTGGTGATCTGGATTACTCGTTGTTTGTTTTCGCTTAAACAGAAATGCCGTGGTCACAAACATCCCCGCGCAGAGAGAAAATTTCTGGGGAGCAGCAGCTTTCTGAGTGGGGTCTGGCAGGGTGCCTGACGCTACCAGAGTCCGCAAGGCCACTCGCTTGCCTCCTCACACCAGGGCATCCTGTGCCGATTTTCCTCTATGACATCTGCACCGATGGGACAGATCACTGGGGCCTCAGCCCCGAGGAAGGCAGCAGAGCCGCTGGCATCCCCGTGTCTTCATCCCCACACATGTGTGGGAAGAAGGAAAGGAAAAGCCTGCTGTGTTTAGGAATGAAGTAATGGGTGACCTGACTCCTGACGTCCCCTAAGAACTCAGGGGACTTGCTGACGTCCCCTGAGAACCAATGAAGCAGTAAAGGCCACAAGCATTACTGCCCCATGCCGCCGGGATGCGCGTCTGCAGGACTCTGCGTAACTAGATGAGACGTGTGCGCGAAACCCGGGCCGGCCCAGCGGGGCAGAGTCTCAGCGGAAGCAGGTGGGTGTTGGCTGGAGTCATCAGCTGAATGGTCCACGTTTTTATGGGACAGCATTTTCCTTGAAAGACTGACTGCCGGACTGTGTCGCTCAGGACTGGGCACCTGGCAGATAGTACTTCGACGGTAAACGAGTGAGCCTATCACTTCACGAGGAACCGTAGGGGGAGTCATGTTGCCAATGACAAAAGGGAAGCATTCAAGCCAAAATTTAGAATGTTGGAAAACTTACGTCTGCTACCATGGGCTTGACTGCTTCCCAGAACTTCCCGATGCTCCTGGGATATCAGCGGAGATATTAATGAGTGTGATTTTCTGATTTTGTGGAATGAAATCTGTCAACACTTGGGAGATCTGCACAACTCCATGAGCTGAGAGTTTCCTACTGATAAATGCACGACGCTCTGAAGTCATGCACCGGGAAGGACCATCCAAAACACGAGACAGGCCGGTGGTTTTGAGGTAACAGAGCACGGAAGGTTTATGAAGATGTGTTCAGATTCTCCATGGCAAGTGATTGTTCAAAAACGCCACTTGTCAAGCTTTGGTGTAATATCAAAGAAGGACATCCACAGTTATCTGCTCAAGGCCATTCAAATATTCCTCCCTTTGTGTACGCATGTATGTGTGAGGCCAGAATTTCTTCATGTCCTTAACTAGACAACATTTACAACAGACTGAGAGCAGACTCGGAGAGCAGAATCCGGCCTTCCTTTTAGAACAAGAGATTTGCAAGAATATAAAACAGTGTCACTCTTCACGCTAAACAGAATTTCTTTAAAAATATGGTTATTTCTCATAAAAGCACGTGACATACACTCACGTGTACTGGGTTTAGTATTATCTTTAACGAGCTGAGAAAAACTTACAACGTCCCAGTCTTAATTTCTGGTGACTCGTAGTAAATACATCCCACGCCAGCAGGAGCTCTTTGGGCTCCCAGTGATGTGACGATGTGTGTGAAGGCGTCCTGAGAGCAAACGGTCGGCCCCCTGCTGCTCTAGGACTTAAGCCTCGGTCTCCAGGACAAGGTGAGCGAGCCCCTTGGTCCTGGTCATTTTGCACCCGTGAGCATCCGTCCTTGCTGCAGGGCACACGGTGCCCGATGGACTGGGTGTTAGCAGTTTCACAGAAAATGAACACACGGACTTCGTGTGTCCTCCCCTTGTGGCCCGCCACCCTCCTGGTGGGGGGTGGACATCACCGGCTTGTCCTGTTTCATTAATGTCAAGGACGATGATGCTATTTGTTTCCTGCTACATTTCTCTTCACTTAAAGGCAAAGAATTTTTAAAGTCTTGGAGTTCCAAAATCTCAAACGTCGATTTAGTCAGACATTGAATGCTTTTTGATTTGTGTCAGTGGTTTTAAATAAAGGGCCTAACCAGGTATATAATTTTAAAATGGAGAAAATTGCAGTTTTTGCAAAAGAATGAAGAAATTCATTCCATTTCCAACACAGATCTATTTCCCCAGGTGAGCCCAGGCCACTATCAAGGAATATATCGAGGTTTGTCCTCATTGCTGGCCTCAGTTTCCCTTTCTGTCGATGAGGCCCTTCAGGGGCCCTTTCCGCACGCTTCTGCGCCTTCACTCTGCCGGCACCTGAACAGCTCGGCCGACAGCCACGTGAGAGCGCGGGTTCCGAGCTTTGCACACTGACACTCTGTGTGTTTCACGTTCCCCCCTCCACGCACGCCTTGCAAATTATGCAATCTCGTCCGGCTGTTGCAAGAAGATCAGAAAAAGGTTATATATGATGAAATTATTTTGGAACTGTGCTTATTACATTTCCCGTCCCTGTCAAGTTTAGGCAGTTGGTCCAACGAGGATGCCATCCAAAAGGTGAACGTAAGGTTTCTGTAATGTGAGGGGAGAAAACTTCCTCGCGGCTGGACATCTCTGACCGCAGCATCCCCCTAACGTTACAAGCCAGGCGGGCATTTGGTTGCAAGGGCCACACACACATCATCTGACAGGCGGTGCTAGGCGTGGGGACACGGGACCAGGACGGTCCAGGCTGCCCTGGTCGAGTAGCCAAGACGTCGCTGGAGGGAAATAACCCAGGTCCAGGAGGGCTTTGTGTCTGCAGAGGATGCTAACAAACTATGAAGCCTGCATGGAAATAATTCTTCCCTGAAAATATTTCATTTTTTATTGCAAATTTGCATTCAAGGAGGATTTTTTGAAATAGAGTTGTAATTGGCATTTGCCATTGTATTTGCTTTAAGGTGTGCAACATCGTGATTTGATATGTGTACATAATTGCAAATGATCAACCACAATAAGTCTACCTAACATCTGTCCACACACAGAGTTACAGAATTAGTTTTCTTGTGATGAAAACTTTTGAGATCTACTGTCTTAGCAATGTCCAAGTATGCAGTGTGGTATGATGAATGATGACGCCACACTGTGCATTTCCGGTGTTCGAAGCTATCCAATGTGTGGCTCTAGGCCACGGCAGCCCTAGGAGATTAATCTACTGCCCAGGTATGTTCTCTATACAGAAGCTCAGGTGATCTTTAAAAGTGCAGACCTCATCATGTCTCTGGGTCCCTAGGGCTCTCAGGACAGAGCCAGCCTGCTCTGTCCCTGCCGAGTGCCCGGCTCCATGCTCCCCCCCGCCCCCGCAACCTCCCAGCCACACCATCTCTCACCTTCTGCAACCCACTAACTGTTGTTCTTAGATGGGGGCTTCGTAAACCAGGCGGAACATCAGTGCTGACAGCTTTTAAAAAGTCGATTTAGAATTTCCCAGGTTAAAAAATAGCAACGACAACATAAGAGACTTTGCTCACTGTCCGATTTCATTGTCTCAAATCCCCCCTCCTCTCTGATCTTGGAAGCCTGCCACAGCCCAGAGCAGAGGACTCGAATCCTCAGGACCAGAAATTACCTTACGAGCAGGGCAGGACTCCCCTTCCACGGCCTATCACCGAGTCTGGATCCAAGATGAAAACCTGCAGGGAAGCCACAACTTTGTCACTTGCTCTATGTCCCCCAGACGGCAACGAGGTGGGGTTTCAGAGGAAAACTGTTGTAGATAGAAGAGCACTCCAGCAGGATGGGGCCCGGTGCTAAATGTGGAGCTCAGCGGAGGGCCAGCGGGCACCCGTTCGGGATGTCAGAGGCGGTTGTGAGGCGGCTCTGCAGACAATGAAAGGAGCGGGAAGGAATGGGTTCTTTAGAGCCGTTTCAGCATGAGACTGAGCATCCCCTGGGCAGAAAGTGCTTTGCCCTGTTGAGGGTCCAGGACGGGGATTGCTGGAAACACCTGATTCCCGACTCCGGAGCTCTTGTCCTCTGTCTCGATTCCTTGGAATCATTCGGTCTAAAGCTGCTTTCAGCAAACACTGAAATCACCACCCCTGGTCCACTCCCCACTGCGGGCCCCTCTCAGCACACCCTCAGACATGAGTCCACCTCGCAGGGCTCTGCTAATACAACAGGGAAGAGGAAACCACCTGTGTCTTCTGATGAGCACCAGTTAGGGGCAAGGGCAGGAGCAAGAGAAATAGGGGGACAGGCTTTGACGATTAAAATGAGCTATTGACAGGACTTGACAAGGCTGGGAGATAAAGTGAGAGTATTGTCTGATTGAGGACATTTGCAACTGGAAATGCCAAAGGGGACCGAGAAAATTCTCCCAATGCCAAGCAAGACTACCGAAGAGGGCCCTTGCGTCAGAAGGAAAACCCTACAGGAGCGTGTGGTTCACACATGGGGTGCCCCCAACTTTGTTTACTGTCCCATCCCCTGCGTCCGACCCAGAGTCGTAAACAGTCGCAGCGTGGGCACCAGAGGCACGTCACCAACCATTTCGCCGTGGCTAGAAAACCAGAAGGATGCCGACACGCGGGCACACGGGCCAAGCCCCCCTCTTCCTTCACCAGGACAGGGAGAGCAAATATTCGCTCCACTTCCTGACAAAGAAAATAAGGTTTAACAAGTGAGGCTTAACGAGTTAAAGCAAAAAGGCCAAGGCCACCCTGCAGATCAGCTCTGTCTGAACCTCTGGGGGAGGTGGCCAGGCCTCCGGAGTGCAACAGCTCCTGAGAAGAGTCCACGTCGAGCCAACGTGAGGACCGAGGTCAGTGGTCAGCTCAGACCGCCAGTGGTGGTGGACTGGCCAGGTTCCGATGCTAAGTGGCCCGGCCCAGACCGACAGCTGGCCCTGGGCCAGCTACTTTGGGACAACTGGACACAGTAACCTCGAGCCCGCCCCACCCGTCCGCGGAAGGCCATGGCCCTGGCAGCCTATCAAGTGCAGGCCACGGTAAGTCCCCATGGTGTGCCCAAATGCAGCAAGCCCACGCATGTCCTGACCTTGCTTCCCCCATCCGTCCTTCTGTCTGGGCCGTGGCCAAGGGCGGGGGCAGGGGGCCAGTCCCCTGACCCTCAGTTTTCTCAGATTGTCTCAGTCTTATGTGAGGTGCGCACAGGAGTACCCTGAGAAGTTTGGGTCAACACAAACCTAGATAAAAATGGCGCATGCTGTATGAACCAGTGGAAGACGAGTCCCCTTAGCCCGTCCCCAGCGCGGTCCCAAACAGGTGGTGATCCCAGACCTCTCCTTCGTATACATTTGGGAGCCCCGCTGCCGATGGCCCACTATAAGTGTGGAGATCCCGGGCTCTCCCAGACACCTGCCCACCTCACGGGGCATGACCAGGGCACCCTCCTTGGTTCCTCCCTCGGGCCATCACCCCAGCAGGGGCACAGCCAACAGGAGCTGTGCGTTTAGTCATGGACCTTTCTGCCCGTGGGCCCCTGCCCGGGTCCAGGCACCTGCCCCAGCTCACCTCCAGCAGCAGCAGCAGCACTGGAACCAGCAACAGCGAGCTGTGGCCCCTGGAGCCCATGTTCACGTGGGGATGCACGCAGATGGCCACAAGTCCCCCCACCACGACCGGTGTCCCCCACAGCCAGGCTTCTAATCACCGATCACTTCCTTCCCAGCCCAGGTCTCCTGGTGCTCTGGGGACACTTCTGTCCCTGGCACCCTGGTCTCCTCTCTCCTGTCCTCTGTCCCCAGCCACACTTATATTTATCAGAGCGGGCTGGGCTGGGCTGAGGCTTCAGTTTTAACCTCACGGTGACTGTCGAGTTCCCAGGAAGTGTGTGGAGAGGAACGAAGCCTGACCCACCTCTCGTGCACACACACGGGCTGGAACCCAACCCAGGCGAGTCACCCCAGCCTGCGGAATGTGACACCAGCACCTGTTCTTGCTTCGTGTGTCTTTCATTCCAGCTCCCAAGGCCCCATAATCTGTCTGAAGTAGGATGTTTTAATGACTTTCTTATAACCCCTATGCTTTGAAAGGAGAGCAGTGGGAAAGGACTCCAAGAAAGAAGGACTTCATCAAGGAAAGAAACCCAAACATTTTCACTTTCCAGAACACCAGAGATCTTTATCCCAACCATGGAATAACGGTTGGGCTCAGGGTTCTCAGATTTCTACCCAAATCTCTGCCCAGTTTAGCTGACTCTGTCCTTGTGACTTTGGGATTGAAGGAGGATGGAGAGATGGGGAGAGATGCCCTACAGGTGGGGACCTCTCTGTGCCAAATTGGGGGGGGGTCTTTACACTAGAATACCAGGAAAAAAGACTCTACGCTACTGACACTTAAGGTCACAATGATTGAGTTTAATACCGAATCGGAGACCCGTTAATCTGACCACCTGGACGTCGTAGCCTGTCACCACACCACCTTGCTTTAAACAGCGGAGAGTCCTTGGGCAGGAGAAGGAAGCCTTCCTTCCTGGGCGTTCACGGCCCTGTGAGATGCCGCTGGCCGTGGTCATTTGAGGAGTCCACTATTGTAATCCAAATCAGTAGCTAATTATTGGAAAGAGTAACAAATGTAATTTTAAGGTCTCTATTTTGCGTGCCCAAATAGAAGTGGAATAATAATGATCTAACGGACAACTTCATGCCTGTTTTCAAACTGGGTATTTTTATTCCATGGCAGTCTATGGAAAGTTTGATTAAGTTAGAATCGTTAATCTGGGCTTTATAGATCAGATGAGCTAACCCCTATGGAGTGTTGTGGAGGAAAAGGAAGATGCAGGGTGGGCAGCCGTCCCGGGGAGTCGTGCTGGGGAGAAGGACAGTGTGCTGCCTCCGGAGACCGGAGGGGGCTGGGATGCGAGTGGAGGGCTCTCCTCCTACATTTCTTGCAGCTGAAAGAATTCTGATCTTTTCATGATTAGAAACAGCCCCATTTTCAACATCCTCAAACGCTGAAAAGTAACCGAGCAAGATGTCGGCTTCCCCTAAGGCCGCCCTTCTCTGGCTGGGGCAGAGTGGTCCTGGGCTCCACCTGCCGAGGGGCACGGCTCAGGGGAGGGTGGACCAGAAGGTGCCCACCTTCCCCTTGGGTCCTGAGCCTCTGTGACTGCGGAGTCTAGTGACGCGCACTGATACCTCGCAGCCACAAGGTGGCAGCTCCCAGACGCGCGGGACCTGCGGGCCCGAATGCAGGTGCAGGTACCCGCAAGGAGGGAAGGGGCGCTAAGGACCTCCCCTGGCCCGACCGCCTCCCCCTCTCCGGATTCCCTGTCATGACGAGCACACCGGGAGTGCTGCTGAGGATTGATTTTGTCAGGCGTCGTCCAGGACAGGGCGGGTTCCCGCCCACACCAGGCACGAAGGCAGCTTGAACACGCTGAGGGCACAGAAGGCTCCTGCTGGCCCAGGGATGGGCGAGTAGGACCTGAACTGAAGACGAGGAAGCATCACACGCACAATGCTCTAAGAAGAGACCCCAACAATTAAGGCCAGATGCTTCAGGACCCTCGAGCCATGGTGGAATGGGTCCCGTCACCCCCTCCCCCAGCCTGCCCTCTGCCACTGCGGCCGTGGACCTGAGGGGTCCTGGGGTTGGGGGCCGGCTGCTTTCTGTTCCCCTGACTTGTAGGAGCTGCCCTGCCCCCACATACACACACTTGGGAAGGATGGGAAACTTTCTTTCCATTTCAGGAAGTCAGTGGGTTGGATTTTTCCAGGGTAATGAGTGGGAGTGACTGCCAGGCTGGGCGCCTGGAGCCTCATTCTGGTTCTGCCTGGACAGTGGTCTGGCTGACCGGCCCACACAAGGAGACGGGTGCCAGGGTGGACAGCAGGGCCTGGAGAGGGTGTGGGAAAACTGCCCAACGCTGCCTCCATCCGGCAGGCCAGGAGACAGGGCTTCCCATGCTAGTCAAGTACATGTCAAAGGGGTGTGGTGGCGTGGCCCCTCTTCCCGCCTCCCTGCACGGGGAGGTGGGGGCAGACCCAGGTGTGACACCTGAACGCCTTCTGCACTAGGATGCACCAACCTCGGTGAAAGTGGGGACGGCAGCCTGTGAGACGGGAGACACAGGTCCTCCCTCTCCTCTGCCGGGGCTGGAGGAAGAAGAGACCAGGGGAGGAGAGGTGGAGGCAGCCTTGTCTCTGCGCTGGGGCAGGTGAGAGGCTAAGGAGGCTCTCACCCAGGAGCCGCTGTAAACCGGACTGGCTTCCGCAGCCAAGGGATGTGCACCCTGAGCCTCAGGTCTCCTAGCGAGCCTCTAACCCCGTACCCCAACACCTGACATGTGTGAGGGCTGAAGGTGGGTCTCCCGGGAGAATAAAACTGCTCCTCAGTCGTTTTTCCTGATTTGCTTCAAGGGACCAACGTGTCTGCCCCTTGTTGCTGCTGGGGTAGCCACGAGGGCCGAGGAGAAAGTGTGGTCCTTGTGTCTTAGTATTTTGTCAGCCTCCAAGGGCTGCCCAGGACATCTCCTTGGAGAGATTTTAGCCTCTTGCTCTTACTTACCCAGTCGGTAGATGTAGGTGAGCAAATGGGGAGTAACACGGCCGAGCATAACCGACTGGAGGGTTTCTCGCTCTCTGCAGGTGTATTTTATATTAATCACGTTGGCAGTGGAAGCACTGAGCTCTTTTTCTGGTTATATGTGTATGCGAATGTTTTGATGCTTTTTCAGGGAAGAAGGGAGATAGGAGAGGAAGAGAGAAATTTGAGGCTACTTAGTATACCCTGTCACATCAAAACTGTGCTGAGCGGGGAAGAACACGCACCTTTAGCTCGAGCATCTTCCGCGAAACCTGGTGGATCGTCCTCCTCATTACTGTATCGGACCTACGGGGGAAAGCATTTCACCCCAGTGTCAGCAAAGTGAGCCACTCGGGACCACAGCACAGCCCGTCCCTCTCCGCACTGTGGGAGGGCGGTGTCGGTGAGACGGGGGTTTGGAGGAAAGGCTCGGTGGCAGGCAGTGGCGATTCTCCTCGACATGGCCAACGTGATGAAGGGGGCGGAGGGCCAGCGGAAGACAGGGCGAGAGTGTCACCCCTGAGCTCCGCAGCTGTAGCGTCTACTGTGAGAGCAGGGGCTCAGGGTAGGCCTGTCCTAAGAAACCTGAGCTCCTCGGCACTCACCTGCCCCACAGATGAGCAGAGGCCATAAACGAGGCCGCTAAGGGTCTGTCCTTGAGTCGAGAGCTCAGGGCCGAGGGCCCTTAAGCCCTGGAGAGGTGGACACAGGCGAGCAGGAGACCTCGCTAGTGTGGCCGCCACGGCGACGAGGCCAGCCCGGACACGCGGTCACAGCAGCGGCGTCAGACTTGCACGCTTCTAAGTGCCGCGAACAAGGCAGGTTTCTCAAACGGGAACCGCCAAGGATCTTGCTGGGTCGCAGACTTTTATTCTCCAGGAGAGGTAAAATTTGACCTTTACCCCCATAGAACATAATCTGGCTTCTACCCTTTTAGGTTCCTGACTGAGACCCCACAGGAAAAGGCAGGTTCACGGGAGAAAAACAAACACAAGTTTAACAACACATATGCCTCCTGCACGCGTGGGACACACCCCATGAAGCCCAAGGAACTCCCTGAAATGGCTCAAGCCGCCTCCTTAAATACCACCCGCCCCTAAAGGAGAAAGGTGTTCATTTGTTTCTTAAATCCCACATAGGGGAAGGGAAGGAAAACTGAGAAGGAGGCTGAGTTCCAAGACACAGGGTTGCTGGAGGGGAGGTAGGCGGCGGGGGGATGAGGCCACTGGAGGGCGGGCACAAAGGAGGGCAGGGATGGAACGAGCACTGGGTGTTACAAGCAAACGACGAATCACGAAATTCTACCCCGTGAGGTTACTGGGAAAAGCTCAATAAATGGGTGTGGCTGTTTCACAGATTTCAGTCCAGGCCGTAATGAGGTAAGAGTCAATAAGCATTTCTAGGGTCCTTTTCCTCTTCCCCATACAGAGAGGGAGACACGCCCCAACACATGGGGATCTCTTACACTCACCTTTTGGAGTCTCTCCCGTGGCTGTGCTGTCCCTTCGAAATATTTTGGGGCGGCAAACTCTGCTCTCCTGCTTCCTCTTAGGGTCCCTTTTGGCTGGTGCTGAGAGTTAAGTCGATGTAAGACAGATGGACAGGAGAAAAAAGCAGACCAATTGTGGAGTCCCAATCTGCAAGGTGCGGGGGCCTTGGGAAAGGATGAGCCCCCGGAGAAGCGGTGGGAGTCGTGAGCTTTGCTGATGGGTTGAACAAGGAGAGGCAGTTGTAGAAAACAACCTCGGCTCTGTGGGGAGACTGAGGAAGACAAGAGCCTTTTAACAAAACCCGTGCAGAATTCTCGGTCTCCGCTTCTCATCCCTGATGGTAAGAATGATTCTTTCTTTCTGGCACTGGGAGGACGTGTCTCCTACAGGAATTTCATCTCCTGCTTTGAAGAAAAAGAAGAAAGGTAAAAGTGTTTTTGTTCGACTTGCTGTCTTTCAAGTGTCTTTAACTTGAGGTAGGGAGTGTGCCCGGGCGGCATATTTCCAGACGGTGTGTTCGGAACTCCTCCCCCTGCAGCAGGTGCGAGAGGGGGCTGGCCACGGGAGGAGCAGGGCCACGGGACCATGCTGGCCGCCTGGGATTGCAAGAGAGACAGACATTGACTTTCTCTAAAATATCCTTTGAGCTGGGGCAGTTCTATTCGTGACTACCCCGTTTTTAAAATTCCATGTATGATTTCCCAGTGGTAGCACAGTTCATTCCTTTCAGCAGCAAGTTGCTGAGGACAGGGGAGATTTTTTAGGGTCTCTAGGAAGATTTCTACAAATTCATCATCTGTGTTCCTCCACTGATCATTGATCTGGTAACATTGTTTTACGATGTTAATCAAACAAAGAGACGATTGGACTGAGGTGGTTTTAGGGTTAGGTGGAGAGGTTTTGTTGCTGCCTCGTGGATAATAAAACAGCAACATCCAAGAATAACCTACCATTTTATGCACAAATTTGTGATTTAAAACTTCCAACACGGTGGATTTTCCAACTACCAGAAAACTATTTTTAAACTCCCTGATAAAAAGACCACAGGCCCTTACGGCATGACTTCGCCCAGCTGGCCATGGAACCCAGCCTTATTCGGAGTTTGGGCTCAGAGCAGGATCTTAAACTAGGCAGTCAGCTGTCACTTGATCCGTACTGGGGAGGCCATTCTCCTGATAAGACCCCGGCCACCCCAAAAAGGAAAGTGAGCTTGCAATGATCCAGCCACTTTCTTATCTAGCACAACTTCCTCGTGCCTGCTCCCTTCTGCCTATAGAAGTCTGTCCTTTCGTGCACATGTTGGAGCTCCTTTCCACCTGCTGGGTGGAGGCTCCCCGGCTCACACATCATTAAATAAAGCCAATAACATCTATAAAATTTTCCCAGTGGAATTTTGTTTTTTAATGCCCCTGGAATTATTTTTTAAACTGCCACTATTTGGTAGACTCAAAAGAATGAATCTCCTTCTCAGAAGTGAGCTTAGAAAAAAGGAGCAGGCGGCCTTTGAGAATGTTTGCAGCCCCAGGCGCATCCCCGGAGGGGGGAGCCGGCACCCGGCCCAGCAGCTGCTTGTTCTCACGTGAGCTCCTATCATGTCGCTCAATTGTTGCTGAATTTCCATCGGGGCTCCCTAACCGTCCGACACCTTCTGGGAGAAGAGGAGCAGGGACTCCGGAAAACCCAGCTGTGCTTCTCAGATGCCCCCAGTCCTGTTGGCAGGTGCACTGCTGAGTGTTAAGAAAAGATGTGGCATGGTCTCCTGCCCAGCGGTTCTGTGAAGACCCGGCAGACCTGAGACAAACTCAGGAAGAGAGCAGCACAACGGACCCATACCCAAAAACCCAGACAACACCTCCTACTGTTTAATCAACCTCAAGGAAGGAAAAATCCAGTTCCGAAAATGTAAGATGTGTTTTCGTTTTATTGTGTACAAAACCAAGCATATAATAATTTAACACCAAATAACAAATGTGCTCGACTGGGCCAGGCCGTTGGAAATGGACTTCTGGACACAGACATGAAGAAATCATAAATACTGCTTCTCTGTTACCTTGAAACACAATACCACCTAGAGTTTTCTATTTTTAACTACTCGAGTAAGTGAGAGCAAAGAGGAAGTAGACAGTATTTAAATCATGAAAGGTAGAGATTGTTCCGTCTTCCTGGAAACTAGCCTACTGGTGTAAGCACCGGGACAAGCCTCCGTCCTTCCAGCCCGCAGCTGCCAGGAGACCCGCGGCGCTCTGATCTGGTCCACACAGGCTCCCCTGCCGCCCCGCCGGCCAGTTCCGATCCTTCGGCCGGCCTGGGCCTTGAGGAGTTGAGAGCTAGTCGTGCCCCAGAGAACTGCCGCTGACACTGATAGGTTTTTGAGGTTTCTTTCGTACACTTTTGTACACTTTCACAACTGATTCACCTTCAGTAGTTCTTAATTTTCTCTCTTTTTTTTAATACCTGGGATTATTTTAGTTGGTTGAAACACAATACGTATGTCAACAACTCCCAGAAGTGAGAGGCACTTCTCTGGAGACAATGACAGGTCCCCAGAGTAGCAGGACCCGAGGTGGCTCCGACGGGACCACCCTCAGGAGGCCAGGATCCGCTCCGGGACGCGGTCTGCAGAAACAGCGGGATTGGGGTCTGCAGCATTAGGACGGGAGGCTGTGTCGGGAGGGGCTAGGAAATCGTGGGAAGGGAATTGTGCTTATTTTCTGTAGTGAGCCCTTGCTGGTCATCGGAGGCTCTGATCCAGCAGCAAGAATCCTGCTTAAAATAAACCGTCAACCTGAGGCAAAAATGTAAGCAAAGTCACTTTTTCAGGCTTTTCAAACTGTCATAACATGTGACATTGTACCTGTTCCCCAAATTAGGAAACTGACTTCAGTTCAGAGCGCAAGGAACAAATGTGACATCTGAGGCACCGCCTCCCAGTTTCTTAACCAGGATGGTCTTCAGCTCAATGTCCACAAGGCAAAGTTAACATGGAGCCTTCACCCTGCAGGGCCTCCCAGAGGACCCCCACACAGCACTCCTGGAGAAGGCAGCAGCTCGCCGGAGACCCCTTAGTATTAATAACGGGAGTACGTGTATGTACATGTCGTGCTTACAGAGACTCATCGGCCCTGAAATGTTCTAAAGAGCCGGTGGACATCACAGCCGGAAGGCATCACGAATGAGGGGCAGTGCCGGCCGGGTACAAAGGACGAGTCCCCCCGCACTCACAAGGAGCAGCGCAGGAGAAGGGCACGGGGGACGCCACGCAGCAACCACAGGAAGGCGAACAGAGCAGTGCTAGGGTTTCAACCCACAGTGCATACAGTGAGTGGAAACGTCACCCCATAACTGAGAACTAGGGAAACGAGGCCCACTAGATGCGCGTCTTTGTCCATATATAAAGGTACAAGATCTTCATGAAAAAACACACTCACTCCAGCAGGCTGGTGTGGAAAGTAAAGAACGTAAGACAGAAACTGTGAAAATCTAGAAGTTGAGTCGTGGGACAAAAGAAAATGGCCCTAAAAATCTGTATATGTTGTTTCGTATTAGTAAAGTCTGATTGTAAAATGGGATCTTAACATTTAACTTGTGTGCATTATTTCATTTACGAATGTCTCTTGTCCTTATCCTATTAACTGAAGGGCCTTGGAAAACATTTGGCCTAAAGATGAAAAAAATAGAAACATGTATGGATGAAAGCAAATAATCATTTCAAGAGATAAATCGGCTTCTGTGATTAAAACATACTGTATACCCAGGGGTCCTCCGAAGGTTTTAAAGATTTTCATGTTATCAACAGAGGCCTCACAGTGCAACCGGAGGCCCACGTAGACCCGGCTTAGTGGTGGTTAAATAAGAAGCTTCTAGAAGAGTCGGGGAGCCACAGGACCCACTGTTTGGTAAGAAGATCCCCCCCCCCACCAATCTGGAAACACATCCCCACCCCTCTGCCCTGAAGCAAGGTGATAAAATCCTGCTCTTGCAAAGTAAAACAGACCATGGCATGTCAGCTTCCTACAGCAGGACCCAGGTCCCGATGTGATGCCCGTGACAGTCACAGGGCTCTCATGTGTATCTACGGTTCGTGGCAGGCCTTCCATGCAGACTCCACAAACCGTGGCTTTACTGCGTACCTTTTCCAGAAGCCACACATATGCCAGAGTTGCTCCGGTGCCAAGTGCTCCACTCTGGGCTCCCACCAGGCAGGAAGGGTTCTGAGACCCACTGGGCACTGCTTTCACCTCTGGGTAGAGAACACAAAGGTGGATTTCACCACCACCTCTGAGTTTCAAATGCCTTAAAAAACAAAACAAAACAAAACAAAACAAAAAACTATCAAAGTATTAGATTCCACTGCCTGGAAAGAACAAGCAGCTCAGTGTTCCATGACTTTGCTCCAGAAGAGGCTCCCCAACGAGAGGAAGGGCTGTGGCCCCTCCTGGGCCTGAAGTAGACAGGATTTCTGTCTGGACGGTTTAGGAGAAGGGCACAGAGAACCCTCTTTCCAACGTCTCAGACTCTGCACAGTTGAACACGGTACGCACGACTTTCTACCTGCAGGCGCGCGTGGCGTCGGGGAAGCTGGCGGGGGGGGGGGGGCGGATCTAGGAGGGCTGGACGGCGGCGCCGGGGTGTGCAGCTGGCGGCGGCATCCAGTTCGGAGCGGTCTTCCCCTGTCATTGTATGTCGTTATACGGCGCAGACCTGGGTTCATGTAGCTAAATGGCTCTCATGTGCTTAAGACTGCCGGCACGAAGAAATGCTCCTTGAAAGCCACCAGCTGGCTGCACCCCGGGACCACCCCACGTCTCGCCTGTGGGTGGCCAGAAAGCGTCCTGGACTCTCAGTGTGCCAACCTTCGGTTGCTCTGACGTTTAGCTCTCTTTGGGGCTTTGCAAGGCATCATTTCGGTTCTTGCTTGAATGTGTAGTGCTTGGCATTACGCCATTGGTTTTGGGTTTCTTCTCGCTGGATATGGTGGCGGGGACGCAGCTGCTCGCTCCGCCCTTCTTCTTCAGGCCGGCGTGTGTCTGTGTTCTGGCCGCCCCGCTGGGGGCAGCGAAGTCCCGGGTGGTCGCCCCCTGCGCGGGAGCCCCGGGGCCGCAGCCGACACTGTAGGGCGGGTCCCAGCGCTGGAGTCTGGGGCTCTTACTGGCTTTCTTTCTCTGCTCCTCCGTCCTCACGTCAAGGGCTGGCTTCTGAGAACTCGGCCTGCGGGCCAGAGGCGCACGGAGGACTTTGGGGGCCGTGTCAAACGCGTAATAGGACGGCCGGGCCTCTTCTGGGTGCAGCTCCTTCCTCCGGGAAGCACCGGGAGCGCCCAGCTTGCAAGCCCCCTCCTGGGGAGGCCTGGCCAGAGCACTGGCCACCAGCTTGCTTCTGCCCGGGCTTTTCAGAGCCCCGGTGGACGTGCTGGTGACGGTGGGAGGCTTGGCTTTGGCGCCCCTCCCCTTCTCACCTTGGACGGTCTGCATCTGCAGCCACTCGAGCTGGACCAGCCTGTCGATGTACCTGGCGAGCGGCCCTGCGGCGCAGCAGCGAGCTGTGGGCCTGGGCTCGGTGCCGGGTGGCACGGCCAGGTCGCGGAGGTCCCAGGAACTGAACGGGGCGGGCAGGAAGTCCGCATACTGGTAGGTGGGTTGTGCGCCCCCCCGGGCTTCAGCTTCGCCGTCGGGCTCCAGGCCCGGGGCCGCCGCGTGGATCTCCTCAGCGCGCAGGTGCAGCTCCGGGGGCGCGCGCACCGACCGCAGCAGGGGCACCCGCTCCGAGTCCGACAGGTCGCTGGCGCTGTCCTCATCCTCGCCCGCACCCTCCTTCAGGATTTTCATGCACTGCAGGTCCAGAAACAGCTCCTTCCCCGAGGCGCCCCGCCGCTGGGGGCCCGGTGGGCTCCTTCTGGGTTTTCCTTCTGGGGACCTGCTGTCCTGGAGTCCGTCCGCAGGAGGCTGGGAGGACATGCGGGGCACTTGGGATTGACTCTGGCTTTTTCCTGAAGGGTTTTTTGAACGTTGTACTTTATTCCAAGACGGGCCAGCATTCATATTGCTGTGAGAAAGAAAACTGTAATTCTTAGTTCATAGGACACAAAGAGGTCCGGCTGTGATTAAACAAGCTGGCTCCCCTGGCTGTGCTCGGCGCTGTCCCTGGGAGGGGCAGTGGGCCACCCTGGGCTCTAGTGAAACACTGCAGGGCGCAGGGGCCAAAAGAAGATGCATGGATTCGGTCTGATATCAAATAGTATCACTTCGGGAAAACACTGACATTTCTTAAAGTGCTTGTAATTTTAGACCAGTCAGATATACTTAAAAAAAACACACAACAAAAAACATCAACAGTTTGGAGAAAATCTGTCCTAAACTCTCCATCTGTTCTGCTTTTGGTGAACAGTGTTTAATGACCCTAGTGAGTAAAAGCCATGGTTTTCTTTCTCAAGGCTACTTTCCATGAAAAGTAAACAAGGAGTAAAATGCAAGTTTTCTACAACTTAATCACTGATCAGTGGTGATTCTGAGCCCTTGAATCTAATCTAATCTAATCTTAATATGAGAGAGTATAGCACAGACAACCCGTACCTTTAATCAAAAGCTTACTAAAGAGCCTGGGTGGCTCAGTTGGTTAAGCGGCTGCCTTCTGGGATCGAGTCCCACATCGGGCTCCTTGCTCAGCAGGGAGCCTGCTTCTCCCTCTGCCTCTGCCTGCCGCTCTGTCTGCCTGTGCTCGCTCTCTCTCTGATAAATAAATTTTAAAAAACTTTAAAAAAAAAAGCTTACTAAAGTATTCTCGAATAGGAAGCACATTCAGGAAAACTTTAAAAAGAGAGAGAAAATATATATCACACGGTGCCGTAAACCAGAGCATGAATGAAAACAGGATTACTGCTGTCTTGTGAATCATGCAGAAAGGGGAATGGTGACCAGCAGAGCAACTGCCCCACCCGCCCCCCCCACTCCCGGCAATTTACTCTGAGGGAAGATCGCCTATCAGAGTTGAAAATACTTTCTTTTCTGTGTATTTACCTAAAACACGGCATCTCACTAGGATTCACAATACCTCTCAGGAACCCAAGTCAGGTAAGGTAAAAGCAAATGAGTGTTAATATGCTTTCTGGAAACCTCAGAGGTTCACTGGTCCTGTGGTTTCTACCACAGTAAGCAATCATTTGAAAATATGTGATTTCTTAATAAATATGAAAGGTGTTGAATCATGGCCAATAAACTAACATATGCTCAGTATATGTTGAAGAAATGGAACTCAAATGGAACTTATTTGGAAATCATTACCAATCCTGTTATAACTCTTGTTGATTCTGTCAGTGTACATCAATAAAAGCAATTATCAGGATCCTTTTTATAAAAAAAAAAAAAAAAAGGAAACAGTCGGGGTGCCTGGGTGGCTCAGTTGGTTAAAGCCTCTGCCTTTGGCTCAGGTCATGATCCCAGGGTCCTGGGATTGAGCCCCGCATCGGACTCTCTGCTCAGCAGGAGCCTGCTTCCCCCCTCTCTCTGCCTGCCTCTCTGCCTACTGTGATCTCTGTCTGTCAAATAAATAAATAAAATCTTAAAAAAAAAAAAAAGGAAATAGTCCTAGAAGGGCAATTAAGGGGCTTACCCAAAATGATAGGTTCTGCTAACGGTGGCAGAATTATGACCTCTGGAATTCTTACTAACCCATAATGTTTAAAACCACTTTGCCAACTCATTTCTGTTGGATAAAAAATGTAAATACATATTTTTTCCCCACAGACACTATTTTTTTTTCCAGTCACACATATTCGGCCTGGAGAACTGGAGAACTTGCCTTTTGCAAGATAAAGCAATTAAAATCATTTACCTGGTTTTCTGATAAGACTTCGTCACCCTATTCCCTTTCTTGAAAAAATCAGATGGCTGATCATCTTCTAGGGTTTGATGGACTGTCTAAAAAACAGACACTTTTTAAAAATAATACTTTAGATAATTTAGATAAGATAAATTTAATAACTTAGATAAAATAACAAATACCATGACAACACACACACAACACAACAGCAGAACAAATCTAATAAGGTTTTCCCTCAAAATTTACATCACCTTTTCTGTAGTGCTTGAAATATTCTTGCTCAATGTGTTGGCAGATGATGACAGCTGGGGAAGTGACTTCTTTATGCCTCTTATATTTGGAAAGGACGACTCACCACCGGAACTGGAAGCAACAGAACCCTGTGGGTAAGTATGGATTGCAAAGGGTCCGGCCCCCAGTACTGGGCTGGCTTGCACTGGTTTCTTTTGAAATATTTGCATAGTATTGAAATGGGGGGGGGGGTACTGCCTTCTGTGTGCAGTTTCATCTTTTTTGCTTATTTGTTTTTCACAGTGGATATCAGATACAAAATCACAGAGCTATAAATGTTGCCTATGGAATCCTTCCCTCTCTCCTTATACTCACAGACACACACACACACACACACACACACACACACAGAGTCTCCTCAGAAATGCGTGAGGCTAATTAATGATTAAGATCGGGTATTCCTCCAATCTCCCCTGTCCTTTCATTCACTCATTCATTCAACAATTACAGGAGAGCCTTGAAAACGGCCAGGATTAGGCACACATCCCAGCTGTCATGGAATGACCACTCTATTGGGGAAGCTCCCCTTTAATTCTCCCGCCTTCAGGATCACATCAGTCCATTAAAGATCGTCAGTATAGTAATACAGATCATATAATGTTATCTCTGTGAAATTCCATCCACTCGTTATCAAGAATGCTGCTTTCCCAGATTTTGAGTGGGTGGCCTACTAAAAGGGCCCTGATTTGAAAGTGAATACTTTGGTCCACGACACTCGCCCCCTCTGTAAAATAGACAAGAGGTGGGATGGAAGACTTTTTCTTCCTGAAACTCTGCTGTATTACTTTTCATCAGCGCCTGTGCCTTTCAGCCAGGGCACACAGGCTCTCACAATTAGTGACTTACACCATCAACAGGCTTGATTTCTGTTAGATGTAGAGAAGGTTCTTTACTGGGCCAGCCCTCCTTCCATCGTTTGGTTTTCCTTCTGCTTTGTCCCCCGGGACGGTAAAAAGGAACCCTCTACGATGCCTGGCCCCGAACTGCTGTCTGGAGGGCGCGTTTGCACCTTCCCCACTACATTTCACCTGGCACGCTCTACAGGTAAGCGGCGGCGTTTTCGGGCCGTTACAGAGTGAAATAGGAGAAAATCCTTGGAGGGGGCCTGCATCCTAAGATGCGGAAAGCAAGCTCGCGGTTTCCCTGGTGGCTCGCGCTTGCAGCGGAACAAAGCTAAAGGTCTGAGACTCTGGCTACAGAAAGGCTTCTCCAGCGCCAGCGGCCGATTAAGGGCAGCGGCGTAATTCATCACAGGACATCAACTCCGGTTCCCACATCTTCGGGCCCGGCGCCCGGAGACCCACAGGGCAGCACCGCCCCCTCCCCACCCTCCGGGGAACTGGCTGGCGGTCCCGGCGGCAAAGCATTGTGGGTGATGTGTGGTGGGACGCCAGCCCGTTACGCAGCGAGGCTCCCTCGGTCTGGCCGGGGCTCCAGGGTGCAGGGCAGACGTCCAAGGAACTGGCCAGCCTACAGGCTCCCAATTAACCGGGGGGCCCGCTTCTGGAAAGGCCGATTTATGCGCACCCCCAACCCGGTAACCCAGGAGTCCAAGGGCCCGCAGCATGCATTTTTCTCGTCCTCGCTGGTGCAGACACAGGTCTGCCATCGATAGGCGCAGGGACCCGGCAGATGCAGACAGAAATTGATCAGACCTGTTCGGCGATCGCCGAGGACACGTGACGAGGCCGCCAGGCAGCCTTCCCGGCGCGGGGCGGGGAGGCCGGACTGCGGCGCGCTGCGGCAGGGCAGGGGAGGCGGCAGCGCGCAGGGCTCCCCGGCTGCGCGGAGCCGGCGGGGCCGGCGCGCGGCGGCGTCACGAGGGGCGGGGCGCAGGCTCGCCGGGAAGTTGCGCCCCGACAAGTTGCAGCCATGTAAGTAACGCAGCGGCCGGGAAGGTGGGAGGGGCGGCGCCGCCCGCGTCCCCCCAGGAACCTCGGAGGAAGCCGAAGGGAGGCGCTACCCTGCGCTCCCGGGGAGGGGGGGTCGCGGAAAAGCCTCCCCCCGGAGAAAGCACTCATCTCTCGGCTGACGATCTCCTTTCTCGCTGCAAGAAGCGGAAGACCTGCGCCAGGACTCGGGGGGCGCGGCGGCGGACGGGGCGAGCGCACAGTCGGCTCCAGAGGCTCCCTGCGGGCGGCGGTTTTCGGCGGACACTAGGGAATTCTGAGCCCGACGGGGACCCGGAGGTAGCGAGCTCCGGGTCCGGAGGCTGCCCCTCGGTTCCGGCTTCCTGTCGCCCGACGGCTGGCCGGGCCATGTCCGGAGGCTGGGGCTCGGCGGCCCTGCCCCCCGCCCCGGGGTCCCGGAAGCCCGCCCCGCGGAGCCTCAGCTGCCTCTCAGACCTGGACGGCGCCGCCGCCCGGGAGCCGCGGCCCTGCAGGCCCCCCGGGAGCCCGGGCCGCGCGCCGCCTCCACCGCCGGAGCCGTCCGGCTGCGACCCCCGCCTCCGGCCCATCATCCTGCGGCGGGCGCGCTCGCTGCCCAGCTCCCCCGAGCGCCGCCAGAAGGCGGGGGGCGCGCCGGGGGCCGCGTGCCGGCCGGGCTGCAGCCGGCAGCTCCGCGTGCGCTTCGCTGACGCGCTGGGCCTGGAGCTGGCGCAGGTCAAGGTGTTCAACGTGGGCGACGACCCATCGGTGCCGCTGCACGTGCTGTCGCGCCTCGCCATCAACTCGGACCTGTGCTGCAGCAGCCAGGACCTGGAGTTCACCCTGCAGTGCCTGGTGCCCGACTTCCTGCCGCCCATCGAGGCCACCGACTTCAGCGAGCGCCTGGGGCGGCAGCTCATCTGTTTGGAGCGCGTCACCTGCTCCGACCTGGGCATCAGCGGCACACTGCGCGTGCGCAACGTGGCCTTCGAGAAGCAGGTGGCCGTGCGCTACACCTTCTCAGACTGGAAGAGCGTGCATGAGGCGGTGGCCCGGTGGCGCGGGCCCGCGGGCGCCGAGGGCACGGAGGATGTGTTCGCCTTCGGCTTCCCGGTGCCGCCCTTCCTGCTGGCGCTGGGCTCGCGCGTGCACTTCGCGCTGCGCTACCGAGTGGCCGGGGCCGAGTACTGGGACAACAACCATGGCCGCGACTACAGCCTCACGTGCCGCAACCACGCGCTGCACATGCCTCGCGGGGAGTGCGAGGAGAGCTGGATCCACTTCATCTGAGGGTGGCCCGGCTCGGCCCGGCCCAGCCCAGCTGCAGCGGTTCCCTAGCTGGGCTCTCCCGTCCCTGCGGTTA
This sequence comes from Mellivora capensis, assembly GCA_004024625.1. Classification (NCBI taxonomy): domain Eukaryota; kingdom Metazoa; phylum Chordata; class Mammalia; order Carnivora; family Mustelidae; genus Mellivora; species Mellivora capensis. Next base: position 22,159 of record PISX010015580.1, read on the forward strand.
CTCTTTCTCACACCCCACCCCCAGCCTGAGTCTTCTCACTTCACTTCCCGCTGCAAGGTCCCTGGGTGGTGGCCCTTCCCATCTTCTACTTGAAACATCTGTGTCACTAGGTCTAAAAAGTAGCCTCAGGTGGCCGGAAGGCTGAATCGTATAACGCGCTGGGGGAGGGTGCTGGGTGGGCGGATGCATGGCTGGGTCGGCCCTTCTGGAGAGAGCTCAGGCGGGGTGGGTGGGGTGGGTTGGTTGGTTGGTTTTTTGGAAAGGCCTGCATCCTCCTGCTAGGAAAGCCTGTGGCTTTTGCATGTGTTCTGACTGGGTCTCTATAAACGTAGCTGTTATTTATTATCATTGTGATGTTGGAACATTGTACCCTTATTGGATGCCTTCTCAGGAGCATTCTGGATTTAACAGGCTAAAAAATAAGTCCTGTGTGTCTGTGCGCATTGCAAACAGAATGTACGGTGTGACTCCCATCACGGTCCCTTGAGGCGTTTCTGCCCTGGGACAAGGAAAACCTGAGAATAGGTTGCTTGCCAATGTCTGTAGACTTCTAACAGTGGGAAACTATTAATGGGCAAGAAATTTATGCCTCATCAGTCATCATACAGCCATTCCTGGGAGTTCAGGCTGCCCTGGTTAGGCCATGTGTCTTCTACATCAACAGCCAAGGACGGGGGAAAAGCTTGACTTTCAAAACTAGCAAAACAGTCCCTTCTCTTGCAGTCTCTTCTCTCACTTCCTGTGTTCCCCCCTCTTCGTCTTTGATAATTATGTATTGCATGTTATCAGGCCATTCTGTTTAGGTTTGAGATGACCTAACATTTTAAGAAATTCTGCCTTATTTCAACTTTCAGGCAATTCTATAGAAAAATTTCAGGCAACAATGCCCTTTGCAATTACCTTTTTGATGACTAAGGTGACTCCTTTAGTGTCTGCTTAAGTGTCAGAAAATTCCAGCGATCACCCTTCAGAAGTCAGGTTATCAAGTGGGACTGGCAGGTGTTTTCTTCAGTAGCTGGAGCCCTGGAGGAAAAATCATCAGTATTTATACTTTTTAATCATTTTAAATTGTATTTATATTTTCCCAGTTTTATCAGCTACCTGCCAACTTTATTCTTTGTGCCTTCAGACAGGAAAGTTTCTAACATTGTCTGGACTTTCCCCACCTCCCTATTTTTAAAATGTTAAGTGCTTTTCCTTCTTTGTTGTTTATCTCCAACCAAGAAGTCAAAGCCTTTGGGCCCTGCTGAATGCCAGGATGACTTAAAACTCCCAGCGAGCTGCTGATGATTTATTTCGGTGCTGAGCGGTTAGGGTTAGGGTGCTAGCACTGAGGTGTGGAAACCCAGCCAAGATGAACAAGGCCTCCAACTTGTGAAGTTTGGTTCTAATACAGTTGAAACCAGTGTCATTAATTTGTGATAGCTGTCACCAATGAATTAACTCTAAATTTTTGAATACTTATTGATATTTGTCAAATCGCTATGTAAACGATGTGTTTTGCCTTTTAACCAATTTGTTTTTATAATTGCAACTTACGTGTTTCTAAAATTCTAAGAAGAGGGATCGCTTTCTTTGGTACCTTTTGATAATGAGAACACTGAATTTTGATTTAAAGTGTTGTAATTCAATTGAACAACCTTTGGCTACTAGCACTGTGCACTACATTGACATGCAAGAGGGACAGAAGCCTGTTTCCATTTCCTGCTGTTTAATTAACAGTCCAATTAGGTCAGCAAGCCTCTGAGAGCCTTGACTGTTGTGTCCTTGGCCCCAGCCCAGAGTGCAAGACAACTGTCCAGAGCATTCAGGTATAAGAGTTAGAGCTGCCAAATGTATTGTTGTGTAAAGGCATGTAAAGAATTTTATCCATGTGAAAGTCACTTGTCAAAAAGGTTCTGCTCATGGAATATACAGTAAATGTTTTATCTTCGATAGTAAGAGAACCTCAACGTGCCTTTTAAAAAAAACCCAACATTTAAAAAATGTAAAAACAAATATACCTGCCTATTTGATAAAGACGTTGATAAAGTTTAGCTTAAGAAGAACTTTCAGATCCTAAAATAGTTATATTGCTTAAATTTTAAAATTTTGCAGTGGATTGTGCAATTGTGGGGCTGTCTCCCCAAACATATTTGAAGGTCATTTAAGATTACTTCACTCAAGCCTCAATATTAAAGTATGTGCATAAATTGTTATCTGAGGTGTGTTTTCCTTGTCTAATTATAGAAACAAGACTTTAGAAACTTCTTGTTTCAGTCATTTCATAGGTAAGTCTTACGCTTCCTAAAACACTATCAGATCTAGTGCCTTGCTAAAAAAGGGAAAATTGCGGGACTGGCCCTCAGCCTCAGGAGCGCAGTTCTGTGTCCTTGAGAACCCAATGTGGTCTTTTAGATGGAGTCAGTGTTAACATCTGACGCAAGTTCTAAGGGAGTGTGGGGTGTGGGAAAACGATTCTTTCAATGCTTGCTGAGTTCTGTGTGTGGGGTAACGAGTGTCTCTCTGCCGCCCCCCGTTGTGTCCCTCAGCCAGCACAAAGCCTTGCACTTGGGGGAAAGAAACTACCATTTACTATGCACTCATTCTTGCTGGCTTGCCCCCAGCGATAGGTACTGCATGCGGATGGTTCCGTTGAACTCTGACAATCACCGGGCAGATAATGCCCCTACTTTCGTGGCTGACGAGAATGGAGCTCAGGGGTTTCAGCCATTCTTCTGCAGCCCCCCAGCTGGCAAGCCTCACGTTCAGCATTCAAACCTAGACCAAAGTCCACCTGCTCTGCCCTGAACAGGGGGTGCTTGTGAAACTTAATTGGAAATCCAATGATGATCGTAAGGGTTTCCATCTAACACCAAACTCGGAAGCCCCACTTAAGAACGATCCAATTCAGAGGATCGCTTTTATCTTCCATGTGGTCGAGTAAAGCCCCGCGCTTGCCCTTGCCCGATCCTGGAAACGACAAGCGCATCCTTACTTTCCTCCTCTACTAAAAAGTGGTAAGACCAGAGATCAGGACTTCGTCCCTTTCGGAATTGCTTCCTATTTTGCACAACAAGCATCCATTGATCTTATCATTTAAACTGATAAGTGGAAATGCTCCAAACAGCCTGGGATACAGTTGCTGATTGTGCTCAGTACGACGCCTTCAGGGCCTCGCCCTAAGGTCCCCCAGGGGTCTGGGGTTTGGCTAGTGAGGGCAGCAAACCCGGCGCCACCTGCTTCTAGGAAACCGGAGGGGGGCGTGGCCCGGTGGGCGCGGCCCCGGTGGGCGTGGCCCCCGTGGCACGGGGGCTCCCTCGGGGGAGTCGGGCCCTCGCCAGCTCGCAGGGGTGTCCGGGTCCCCGCGACCCCGTCCCGCCGTCGCCGTCCAGGGGGCTTGTGGGCAGCCCACGCCCTGCTGGCCGGCACGGCGGCGAGTGGGGGCACCCGGTGTCCGCACCGGGGGAGGGCAGTGCAGGCTGGGCGGAGCCGCCGGCGCGTCTTCTGGGGCGGGGGCCCGGGCAGCGGCCGCAGCGCGCAGTCCACCGACCCTGCCCCGCCCACCGTGGCGCCCCTGGCTCCGGCCTCGGCGACCCTGCGTCGCCGTCGGGTGCTAGGGGCGGAGCCTGGACTGCGCGCTGCGCTGATTGGACGCGCTTCCGAACGCACGCGGCGCTGATTGGTCGGATGCTTCCCGCCCTCCGCCGGCCGCCTGAGGAGCCCAGGCCGGAGACGCGACGCGAGGCGGCGGCCGTGGCGGCGGCTCCCGGGGCCGGGCGGGGGAGCCTCTTCCAGCCGCAGGTAGAGCCGGGCGCTGGGCCGGGCCTCCCTGACGGTGGGGCTGCGTGGCGGGGGGCCGCGGCGCCGGTCTCCGGCAGCGGCGGGTGGGCGAGCGGGGGAGGGGGGTGACGCTGGCCTCCCGACGGTTGAGGCGGAGCCGTTGTGGAAACGTCCGGGGCGGCGCGGCTGAGAGGATGACACCGGCCGGCCGGGCAGGGCGGGCCTCGCGCCGATCGCGGGGCAGGCAGGGGCCGGGTCCGCACTGCGCGCCGGGCGGCGGGCGCGAGCGGCGGGCGGTGGGCTGTGGGCAGCGCGGGGCGGGCGCGCGGGGCGGACCCGGGCGGCCGCCTCTGGTAAGGAGAGTCCAGGCCCCGCCCCCTGCGTCCGCGGTTGGCTGGGCCTGCGGGGGCGGGGCCGAGCCGGAGGGGCGGGGCCTGCGGGGCGCGGCTGAGCCGGAGGGGCGGGGCCTGCGGGGGCGGGGCGGGGCGGGGCCTGCGGGGCGCAGGCTTCCACCTGAGGCGGCCGGGCTGCCTGCGCGCGCGGCGCTTCGGAGGCTAATGGGACGGATGCGTGCGCGGGACTCAGCCGCAAGGTCGCGGGTGTTCGCTGAGCCCGCCGGCGGGTCCCTTCTAGGGAGGGCCGAGGGCGCTGCTGCTCCCCGGTCCCCGTCCTCGTCCCCGGTCGGCCTCCGGTCCGTTCGCGAACGCGAGCGGTCGGTGCGGGCTGGAGCGCGCGCCTCGTACTGGCCCGCGGGTTTCGGGGGCAGGCGTGCGCCTCCTGTCGGGTAGTGGGGTGGTTCTCAGGCGCCGGGCCTGCGTGTGCCTGCGGGTGCCTGCGGGTGCGCATCCGTGCGCTCGCCCTGCGCACGCTGGGGCTGCGTTCGGAGTGCGCGCGCCAGACGCGTGACGTAGTGTAAGCTGTTTCCTCTGCGCGTGCCCGGGGCTTCAGCGGCCCTGATCTCAGCGCGGGTCTTAATCTCAGGGCCCTGAGATGGGCTCCGCGCGGACGCGAGGCCTCCTGTGAGATTCTTCTTTCCTTTAAAAACTTTTGAAATATTACAGTTCTCTTAGGATTGGGATAGAATATGAGCTAGTTACGGACATTAATTTTAAGTGAACTTATTTAAATAACACCGAAACTCTTTTTAATAATTAAACTTATTAAATGTCTTTTTGAAAATAGTCACCATCCTGACGTTTACTTGCCCTCCGCCACTTTTGAGTCCGTGTTGTGTTCGTGCAGTTTATGTGACTTACGTGTGTGCCCGTTAAAGAACAGTGCGAATCGCTGAGCTTCATAATGTTCCTCAGTCGCCACGTGCAACTGTTGCGAATACTGCGTACGAAGTTGCTAGTATTTCCAGAGCCACAAGTTGGAATGCAAAGAAGAGCAAGGAAGTGGACGTTTGACAGTATTAGGGAGGAGAAGCTGTATTTTTGCTCTACTCGGGGAAGGATTTGGCAGTGAATTAATGTCTTTTCTCATACCTGACCACTTCGGTTTCTGAAATTCTACCTCCATTCTAAAGCAGAGACAAATGTCAGTATTGGCACAATCTACAGCCTTCTCGGGTCGTATTGGTCTTGTTTTGGCCTCCTCCCCCCACTTAAATTTTTTTTTAAAGATTTACTTATTTAGTCCAGAGAGAGAGAACTCTAAGGGGGAGGCGGGGCACCGACAGAGGGAGGGAATCTCAACGCCGCCTCCCTGCAAAGCATGGAGAACCCTAAGAGGGGCTCAGTAACGTGACCCACAAGATCACAACCTAAGCTGAAACCAGGAGCCAGGTGCCCAACTGACTGCACCACATGGGCACCACGACCATTTTTTAAACGGAAGTTTTCTAACATATACTAAATAAACAGTAGTATAATTCACTGAAGTCCCCTTCTTTCAAGAAGAGGTTTCTCTGGGGCCTGAAGGTTTGAGTTACAGGAGTGAGTGTCTGTGTTCGTGGTTATAGGAGTTGCTGGCCAGGGGTGGATTCTAAGTGAACAGAAGATTCTTGTGTGCTCCTTAAAAAAAGTGTGTGTGTGTGTGACAGAGACAATGATATACAAAACGTTACTGTTTTTGTGCTTTTTGCTTTCCATGTCTTAAGTCCTCTGTATTTCAAAGTCATGGAGATATCCTCCTGTTTTCCCTTCTAGTAATTTTTAAACATTTACTTATTACACTAGGTAATTAATCTGTAGTTTATTTTTGTGAATGTGGGAAATAGAGGTCTGAATTTTTTTTTCATATGGTGAGTCAGTTTTCCTAATACCATTTATCAACTACTTTACCTTTTCCCCTCTGATTTATAAAGCCTTATATATGCATGAACTTATATGTTTGGGTATGCATTTGGACTCTCTTCTGTTTTATTGATCCATTTCCTACTAACACTTTTTTTTTAGTAATTGTGTCTTTGTAATATTTTTTAATACCAAATAGGATTATTCTTCCATTTTTTACTTTATTTTATTTTAAAAAATTAAATTCCAGTATAATTACTGTACAGTGTTTATTAGTTTTGGGTATACAATATGGGGATTCAGCAGTTCTATACATTACACAGTGCTCATCACTATAAGAGTAATCTTAATTCCTTTCACCTATTTCACCCATCCCCCTACTCTCCTTCCCTCTGGTAAGCAACAGTTCTCTATATATAAGAGTCTGTTTTTGTTTATTTCTTTTTGTCTTTATTTATTTAATTCCACATATGATTGAAATCATGTGGTATTTGTCATTCTCTGACTTATTTCAGTTAGCATTATACTCTATAGGTCTATCCATATTGTTGCAGTTGCCAAGATTCCATTCTTTTTATGGCTGAGTAATATTCCATTATGTATATATACCACATATTCTGTGTCATTCATTTATTGATGGATGCTTGGGCTGTTTCCATTAATTAGCTACTGTAAATAATGCTGTGGTAAACTATAGGGATGCATATATCTTTTGAAATTGTGTTTTGGATTTGGGTAGATAACCAGCAGTGGAATTACTGGATCATATGGTAGTTACAGTTTTACTTTTTTGAGGAACATCTATACTGTTTTCCAGAGTGGTTGCACCACTTTGCATTCCCACCAGCAGTACACATAGGTTCCTTTTTCTCTACATCCTCACCAACAGTTGTTTCTTGTGTTGTTGATTTTCACCATTCAGATAAGTGTGAAGTGATATCTCATTGTTATTTCGATTTGTATTTCCCTGATACGTGATTGCGAGCATCATTTCATGTGTCTGTTGGCCATCTGTATGTCTTCTTTGGAGAAATGGCTGTTTTTGTCTTTTGTTCATTTTTTTTAATTGGATTTTGTTGTTGTTATTGAGTTGTATAAGTCCTTTATGTATTTTGAATACAACCCTTATAAGATATGTCATTTGCAAATATTTTCCACCATTTGGTAGGTTGTCTTTTTGTTTTGTTGATTGTTTTCTTTGCTGTGCAGACTTTTTATTTTAATGTCATCCCAACAGTTTATTTTTTATTTTGTTTTCCATGCCTTAGAAGACCTATCCAGAAAAAGGTTGTTATGGCTGATGTCAGAGAAATTACTGCCTGTGCTCTCTTTTAGAATTTTTATGGTTTCAGGTTTCACATTCAGTTCTTTAATCCATTTTGAATTTATTTTTGTGTATGGTGTAATAAAATGGTTTAGTTTCATTGTTTTGCATCATGGCTGTCCAGTTTTCCCAGCACCATTTGTTGAAGACACTGGCATTTTCCCATTTTATATTCTTGTCTCTTTTGTCATAGATTAATTGACCATATAATTAATCATGGATTTATTTCTGCACTTTCTGTTCTGTTGATCTATGTGTCTATTTTTGTGCAAGTACCATACAGTTTTGATTACTATAGCTTTGTAATATATCTTGAAATCTGGGACTGTGATACTTCCAGTTTTGTTCTTTTTCAAGATTGATTTGGCTATTTGGGGTCTTTGTGGTTCAATCAAGTTTTAGGATTATTTGTTCTAGTTCTGTGAAGAGTGCTTTTGGTATTTTGACAAGTATTGTATTAAATCTATAGATGGCTTGGGGAGTATGGACATTTTAACAATATTTTTTCTCCCAGCCCTAATAGCATTCCATTTATTTGTGTCATCTTCAGTTTCTTTCATCAGTGTTTTATAGTTTTCAGAGTGCTGGTCTTTCACTTCCTTGGTTAAGTTTATTCCTAGGGATTTTATTATTTTTGGTGCAATTTTAAATGGAATTATTTTCTTAATTTCTTTGCCACTTCATTATTAGTGTATAGAAATGCATCAGATTTCTGTATGTTGACTTTGTATCCTGTGACCTTACTGAATACATTTATCAGTTCTGGTAGTATTTTAGTGGAGTCTTTGGGGTTTTCTATGTATGGTAGCTTATCATCTCTAAATAATGAGAATTTTATTTCTTCCTTACCAAGGTGAATTCCTTTAATTTTTTTTTTCTTTACTGATTGCTGTGGCTAGGACTTCTAGTACTGTGTTGAATAAAAGTGGTGATTGTGGACATCCTGGTCTTGTTCCTGATCTTAGGGGGAAAGCTCTCAGTTTTTCACCATTGAGTATGATGTTAGCTGTGCATTTTTCATATATGGCCTTTATTATGTGGAGATATGTTTCCTCTAAAACTCTTCACTTTATTTTTGAATGGTATTTTTGCTGGCTATAGAATTTAATTTGTAGTTTTTTCTATCAGCACTTTGTAATTTCTTCCTTACTCTCTTTTTTCTCTCTTTCTCCTTCCTTCTTTCCTTCTCTTCCCACCCTTCCTTCCCTTTCTGGTTTTTTTTGTTTTGTTTTGTTTAATTTGCTTTTTTTTTTAAATTGTGTTATGTTAGTGACCATACAGTGCATCATTAGTTTTTGATGTAGTGTTCCAAGATTCGTTGTTCATGCACCACACCCAGTGTTCCATGCAATGCCTGCCCTCCTTAATACCCACCACCAGGCTCACGCATTCCCCCCCCAATCCCCTTTCCTCTAAAACCCTCAGATTTTTTTCTCAGAGTCCACAGTCTCTTATGGTTCATCTCTCCCTCTGATCCATCCCCCCTTCACTTTTCCTTTCCTTCTCCTAATGTCCTCCATGTTATTCCTTATGTTCCACAAGTAAGTGAAACCATATGATAATTGACTTTCTTCTTAGCACTTTGTGATTTCTTATAGTGTCCTTGTCTGGCTTTGGTATCAGGATAATGCTCACTCATGTAGTGAGACTGGAAGTATCCCAACTCTTCTGTTTTGGGGAAGAGCTTGAGCAGCATTGGTTTTAGTGTTTGGAAGAATTTATCAGCGAAGCCATCTGGTCCTGGACTTTCCTTTGCTGGGAGGTTTTTGATTACTGATTCAGTCTCTATACTCATGACTGATCTGTTCAAATTTTCTATTTCTTCACGATTAAGTCTTATATTTCTCTAGCTTATATGTTTCTTCTGGGTTTCATTTCTTCTAGGTTGTCCATTTTATTGACATGTAATTGTTCATTGTCTCTTACGATCCTTTATATCCTTGTAATTTGAATTGTAATGTTTCTTTGTGATTTTATTTGAATCCTCTTTTTTTGTTAACTTAGCCAAAGATTTGTCTATTTTACTTTTCTTTTTAAAAATCCAACACTTATTTTCACTGATGTGTTGTCTTTTCAGTCTGTCATTTATTTCCACTCATATCTTTGCTATTTCCTTCCTTCCACTAATTTTGGCCTTACTTTTTTCTTCTTTTTCTAGTTCCTTGAGGTGCAAATATAGGTTGTTTGAGATCTTTCTTTTTTCTTTTACTATAAGCATTTTCCACCATAACCTTATCTTTTATAAACCGCTTTTGCTATATTCCATAGTTTTTTTGCTATGTTGCTTTTCCATATCATTTGTCTCAAGGTATTTTTTTTTAATTTCTACTTTGATTTGTTGGTTGTTCAGAAGGATGTTGTTTTATCTTCATATAATTGTAGAATTTTTGGTTTTCTTCTTGTAATTGATTTTTAGTTTCATATCCTTGTGGTCAGAAAAGATGCTTGGTATGATTTCAGTTTTTTAAATTTATTAAGACTTGTTTTGTCGCGTGACATATGGTTTATGTTGAAGAATCTTCCATGTGTGTTTGAGAAGAATGTGTATCCTGCTGCTCTTGGATGGAATGTTCTGTAGGTGTCTGTCAGGTCTGTCTGGTCTAACATGTAGGGTAAGTCCAGTCTTAAGGCACTTAAAAAAAAACACTGTTCTAAGTCTTCTGCTTTCATAGGTTTTGTTGGTCAGCTATCAGTTTTATTGATGCTACTTAAAAGTAATTTTTTAAAAACTCTCTGGCAGCTTTTAATGTTTTTGTTTGATTGTCAGCGGTTTCTATGGTACACCTAGATATAGTTTTCTTTTTCGGTCGGGGGTTCTTACGACATTTTGAATCTATAGTTTGATATCTCTTATTGGTTTTGGGAAATTCTTTCTCATCATTTCTTTAGGATTATTTCTGACCCATTCACTCTCTCCAGGGATTTCTGTGACATACATAGGACTTCATAACTTATCCCCTGTGTTGTTCTGTCTTCTAGTTTCTCTCCTCATATTTTTGTTTACCTTTGTTTCTTTCTGGATATTTTTTTCTGATGTAGCTTCTATTTCTATAATTTTTACCTGTGTGTCTTTCCATTTTATTCTTAATAAATTTGTTATTGACTATTTTTGTTTCTAGAATTATGCGATTCTTTTTCAGATTTTTTGTGGCCTTCCTTACTCCCCACCCTAGTTTCTAGTTTTCTGTCAAAGTTCTCAGTCTTTCTGAATAATCTTTATGTACACAGTATTTTTGTTTTTGCTTTTGTGGGTTAAGATTTTCTCTTTTATTATTCAGAAATAACCTCACAGTGTTTGTAAATTTGTCTTCTTTGGTATTCAGTGGACTCTTTAAATTTGTGGATGTCTGTTTTTATTTTAGGGAAATTCTTGGCTGCTATTCGACTGTTGCTAACTCACTTTTTTTTTTAAATTTTTGGGTTCTTATTGGGTAGATATTGGAATGTCTGCATCTCTTCTTCATATCTCAGCTTTTTCTTGTATGCATTTTGTCATTTCATTCCTTTGTGACATTCTGTGTTGTATCACCCAACGAATAGTTGCTCCTGTAGACAGCTACCCCCTTAAGCTTCAGGCTTATGACAATAGTACCTGTAGTGGATGCTTAAAGTTCTAGGCTAGGTCGTTTCTCAGTAATCACCCTTGTGGTTATTGACTTCCAGTATGTATTTCTTACAGCCGTATTTGAGATAATACTTTTCGTATCCTCCCCCCACCCATTTTCTATCTATGAAGCAAGCCTTTGCGTGTGTGTGTGTGTGTGTGTGTTAAAATCTTTTAACAGTGTGTGATACGACATTCTCAAACAGAACCAGGCTAAATTTCTATTTTCTATGATGGCCTGGAGAGAATTAAGGAAAGAGTGAAGCCAAGTAAAAAATAGGCAAACCCCTTCTTTGGAATTGGGGAAGCAAAGAGTGGGTCCCTGAGTTTCCAATATTTTCGGGATCAGAGCTCTCTGAGTCAGGCAAAATGACAAAAGACTCCTAGCTGTTTAGAGATCTTGGAATCATTGTTGGTATACTGGAATTCCCTGCTAGCCATGGACCTAGAACTGCCCCATTCGTGTATCGGCCAGAGCAGACAAGCACAACCAGATAGGGCATAATCACAGCTAAGCCCTGACTAGGTTTGGATGGAGCAGCTGGACTTCGCAGCCACTCAGCTCTGGAGACTGGCCTTGGTCATTTTCATCCCTTCACAATAACCCAACCTCCATGGTACTGATCCCATGGTTTGGATCCCACTTACCTGTAGTTTGGCAAGACTTTTTTGTACTTTTAAGAAGGCATATAAGCGTAAATTACAAATAAAGCTTTGCCTTTGACAAATAGCAAGTTACAGTCTTGTGCAACTCACTTCCTCCCCAGGGAGCTGACAAACCCTCCCAACAGAGTCTTCCTCTCCCTCTCTCCCCTCACCACACGCACAAATACACACACACGTGCAAGGATGTGTATACCTACTCCTAGAGATATAATCGTAAGACAATGTTTCTTTTTTTTTTTCACATAAATGCCATTACACGGTATCATTTGGCAACATGTTTTTAATATAAAATTGACTGCAAATATCTCAAATTCTGGTTCATCTGTTATGTTTACGAAATTGATTATCATATACCACGTTTTATTCATTCTTCACCTTCCCTCCCATTCCTAACCCCTTTCTGGATACTTTTGAATTTTTGCCACTCCAGTGCTACAAAAGCATCTTTAGACTTGGCTCCTTATGCACATGGAACAAATGTTTCTTTGGGGATTGATTACCACCCCCCCCGGAGTTAATTTGAAAGTACGAGAGATTTTTTTTATTCATATCTTTTGTCTGCCTGATATGTATACCCTCATTGGCACTTAATTTCTCTGTTAGCACATCTGCAAGAAAGTAGACTGTGAACACCACTTGTTCTTATAACTACGTAGTCCTGTATTCATCTTGGGCTAATTAATTAATTGTCTCTCTATGTTGGATTTCCTGGTGTTTCTATTATGAAGCTTTTCATAGTACAGATTATTTTTTAATTGTTCCAGTTGTAATATCTTGAAAAGATGGTATTTCTTTTCCTTATAGATATAATGGCCAAATCACATTTAAAAATGTTAGTTGCTTTTGTCAAGATGGTAGGTGATGCAGGAGTGCCTGGGGGCTCAGTCAGTTAACCATCTGCCTTTGGCTCAAGTCCTAATTTCAGGGTCTTGGGATCAAGTCCCACATTGGGCTCCCTGCTCCCTGCCTCTCCTCCTGCTCCTGCTCTCTTTCTTTCTCATATAAATAAATAAAGTCTTAAAAAAAGAAACATGGTAGGTGTTGCTATGTGTAACCTGTTGATTCCCATTTCCATTCCTCTTTGAAGAGACAGTGTGCTTGGGTTTTCTTTTCCTCCTTTCACTGAATATTTGTCTGTTCTCATATATTGTATATGAGAATATTCTCCTCTTCTTAAATATTATGTTACTAGATCAAATTTCATTTACACATTAATTCAAGATTATTTTCTTCTTGTTCCTAAAGTTGGAACAAGTATAGCAGGAATCCCTAATGAGAGAGATCCAGGTTTGTATTTTTTCACTAACTAGTTTTGTGACCTTTTGGCAAGACTTGTGACATTTATTTAAGTAATCTATAAGAAGAGAAGGCTTGAATAAATGATCTTCAGACTTTCCTCCAGAAACTTCCTTGACCAGATGCACCTGTGTAATTTCATAAACAGTGAGGAACTTGAAATTATTGATTGCCTTGAATATAAGCACCAATGCTTATTTATGTGTATTAAGATTTTGAATGATGAACATACAGAATAGATTATAAGATACTAAAAGCGTATGTTTTGTTTTTACAGGTGTTTGTTTTGTCTTGCTGTTTTAAAATTAAGTCAAAATGCCCATAAGACCAGATCTGCAGGTAGGTAGTCCTAAACCAAAAAGAAGGAAGTATTTTAATTCCTAAAATCACTTTTGTTTGTTTATAGGTGTTAAGTGCTGTATTTTTAGGAAAAATAAAGCTTACTTGTTTTTATGAAATGGTCAAGAGTGGAATAATTTAAAATGTTACTCTTTCATTTTTTTAGTAGATTTGTTTTCAAAATCTTATTTATGAGGTATGAAAGATGCTGATTATTTACATATGCCTTTTATATTGAAAAGAATTATTCAGTGATTCATGTATAATTTGTGTCTGGATATTTTTATGTCAGGGTCTAAAACTGTAAGATACTTGGATTTTGGTAAAAAGACTTAATGTGTCTATTTAACATGTATGCAATTTACCACCAAATGTGGTGATCAGATTATGGTATAAATATTCCTTATTAGTGATGTTATACCTTAGTAGTAAGGATGGTAGATTTTGTAAAGGTTATAAATGTATAACACAAATTATATATTTAATTCTTAATTAAATTGATACAGTTGCCAAACTGTGCTTTTATCTGTCTTAATGCATTTTTTAAAAACTATTTAAACCTCATTAAGAAACTGCTATTTGGATGTGTTAGGGTTTTTTCCACAGTGTTACGTATTAATTACTATAGAGTTTATTTTGTTTCTTTCATTAATAGGATTCTTTTTTGAGCTGAACATAATGATGACTTTGCAATAAGGGATATGAAGTGGAAAATCAGTAGAATATATATATATATATGTTTTATGTAGAATCTTGGTATTATGGAAGAAGCTTGATCTCTATCTCTGTTACTCCAAATTTAATAGTGGACAGCTTTAAAAAAAATAAGTGAATTGATATAAGCTCTTTTGAGAATTTTCATGTGGCAACAGTTCTTAAATTACTGGCTTGCATACGGTGACTAATTTTGGTTTTGATTCAATCTCTGTGCCATTAACTGTATTTCTCTAGCAGTTGGAAAAATGCATTGATGATGCTTTAAGGAAAAATGATTTCAAACCTTTGAAAACACTTTTACAAATTGATATTTGTGAAGAGGTGAAGATCAAATGCAGCAAGCAGTTTTTCCACAAGTTGGATGACCTTGTATGCAGGGTAAATACTCCTTTTTGTTGAATGATTGTTAAAATTATTGTATAGCACTCTTTCTAGGAAGAAACATTCCTTTGGAAGAAATGAGTAAAAAGGCTTTGGCAAACTTGTTTACAGTTATATAAATAAGTGCTCATTTTTAAAAAAAAATCTGGAGTCTCAAACAACATATTAGACTACTATTTTCTAAATACAGTATACAAACAGTTATGTTTACATTGTGTTGCCACTATTAAATGTTACCTAAACTGAGGAAAAATAGTTTACCTATTTGAAGTTTGAAAACCTTTAAAAATCTATCAGCATATTGTTCATGTAATGGAGACAGTGCTTGGTGCTTTGAAAAATAAAAAACAAACAAAAATTATCCAAAATCCTGGACTTGATTTATTATATGTAAGGCATTTTTTATACCAGAGAAAAGGTGATTATTAACAGTACCCCAGTATCTGAGATTTGTTATGAATCTAAAAGATTGAGTAAAAATTTATTTCGATTGGTCAAATACATAGAGCTTTTTGGAATGAAAGGTAACTGATTCATTGTACCATAGTCTAAAGTTTCTTGAACTTATACAAATCTGCATTTTTGTGCTGGGTTTCTCATTCACAGGCTGGGTGGCTTTAAGCCTTGCTTCTCTAAACCACACTTCTGTATTTGGCAATATGGAGATGATGGTAGTAGCTGACTTTCAGGATATGTGAGGATTACACAATGCCAGTTCCACACTATTTTGTATTTACAGATGTTTAAATATATGCTTTTTGTTTTAGGAGCTTAATAAAAAGGATATCCAAGCAGTTTCAACCATTTTGGTTTCTTTTGGAAGATGTGGCAAAAATATCACTATATTCGGGCATGCCGGACTTACAACTATGATAAAGCAAGGACTGGTCCAAAAGATAAGTATAGAATGTGTAATATTTATGTGAAGGGAAATAAGACTCAAGGTGTCTTTTCGCATAAAATAAATGTTCAAACAGTTGAAAAATAAATTTGGGGAGTTTACTTAAAACTTTAGGTAAAATAAATATTTTTGTAACCTGAGCTATATGTTACAAAGATAAAGATCAGAAAGACACCCTCTACACCAGGCTCCTTGAGGATCATGTGAATTTAAGGTCACAAGACTCCCTGAGGCCTTTACTTGCTTTATTTTCTCTTATTTATTTACTAACTTTGTTTTTCTTTTTATATTGCTTATTATCTATTTCCCATGCTAGAATATAGAATATTGACTTTCTTTATTCATTTCTGTATACCTAACACTGAGAACAGTACCTAACATGTAGTATATTCTTGAATATATGAATCAAGGTAAAATAACGCCAAAACTTCTCAAATAGTAATAATGCCAAAACAACTTAATTTATGGTGATTTATTTTCATCTATTAATGAATGTACCCGAACTAGGAATTTGAAAGGGGAAATCAAGGCCTTCTGCCTAGAATTAGGATTAGTACAGCCATTCCCACCTAAGCAATGGTAAAATACAGTGAGTTACCGAACAAATGAAAACAACAAAGATGTTTAAAAACATAAAACTTCTTTTTGTATAATACTGGAATTTTTATTTTTAATGTTTCTTTATTCCTAAGTTTACTGTTTATGCAAGATAAGTACATTCTTAAAATTATTAAAATTGAATTCAAAGTAACTAATGTATACATTTCTTTTTTTACATGGTTGCCTGGTTTGAAAAATCAAAGGAGATTATTCTCAGCCGAGGAAATTCAAAAGATGAGGCAGTTATAAATATGATAGAAGACTTATTTGATCTTTTGATGGTAAAAATCACATTGATTAACCAATCTTACAAGCATGTGTTTATTTAAAATACAGTTTGTGTTCTTTATGTCCAGAGCCCAAAAGTCACTAACAGATTGGTTAGTGACTTGAGTGGATTAGTCTGCTCAGATTCTATAAAGCACTTATCCTGATAAACACAATAAATAGTTAATAAGTTAAATAATTACATGGTGAATTCAAATGGGATCTGTTACTTTAATACTGTTTTTAATATTTACTACTGTATCAATACACTATAATGGTTTATAATACAAGATGATAAATTACAAATTAAATATTCTTTTTTTTCAGGTCATTCATGACATCAATGATGAAGGTATAATAAACATTTTCTTTCTTTGAAAACAATAATTTGCTTTTAGGGTTTTAGTATAATTTTGCAGTCCTCAGAGTATTGTCCTAATATTAGGAATCTAACTATTTAATTTAGGGATCAACAACCTTTTTCTGTAAAGGGCCAGAGAGAAAACATTTTAAGCTTTGTATTAGAACCAAGCAAGAGAAATCAATGATACTGTATAGGTGCTTGTATGACAAGGAAGAAGACAGATCTCCACAGAGATCTGGGTACAGTTCAAGATGCTACAGTAACTGAGTGCAGTGTTTTGTGCTATAGGTCAACTAATGAGACTAGCGCTCTTTTGAGGCGATGACATTTCACTTAATTGAGGCTCAGAGTTAGTGTTTGCTCTTATCAGAATTGATTGCAAATGTTCATTTTTTATGCTTATCTGTAATGAGATTTTATGTAAATTGTATTAGAAAATGTCTTTCCATGTAGATAATGCCAAATACTGATATCAGTTCATGAGCATGACTTTTAATTGACCATGTTCATCACTTGGAAAGCATTTAAGGAATTATATTAGATTCTTAGTATTTGCCTTTTAGAATGTCATTGCATCGCGGATGAATCACTTTCAACGGAAGGCTGGTGGAAACCCCTCAGCCAAACATTTAAATGGATTTTGAAATATGGAAATTTCCTTTGTACTCCATCAGTGTCCAGAAATGTTGCTGGACCTATAATTGGAACTTAGAAAAAAATGTACTCCTATAAATGTGTGTGGGAATGGAGATCTCATCTCGCTCCTTGTTTTAATTTTTGACAACCTGGGAAATGGATAAAATAGTTCGGCATTATTGTGATCAAATAACCTTCCTTTCATTGAAATGACTTTAGTGTAGTATAAGTTTCTCATATAAGAATGATTTTTGCCTTATAACTTTGGGTTGAATTCATTAAGAAATAGAAACTCTATAGCCCATGCTAATTACTGAAGCCATTCAGATACTGGCTAAATTCCTGAGAGGAGAATGAAATTCAGTGTGATACTGCTGGTTCAGTGATGCAGATATTTTCGTCGAGTACCTACTGATGAATAACAGAGCCATACGAAATGGGCACTGGGGTGGACTTGGTTTGTGGGCCCTAATTTGCCAACTCTTGACCTAATGGGACAGAATTTTCAGTATGTAGAACATATAACAACTCATTCTCACTTGCAGATGACCGTTGTTTTATGCCAGGGCAGCAGCCCAACAAATTATTTTATCTCTGTTGGTTGAAGAAGAATTACCTAGGATTAGTCACTGAGGCTGGAGAATTGTTTATAAATAAAAGGACAGTTTGCCTTCAAAGCCAAAAATTTTTAAAAGCTAATTTGTTATTTACTTCGATGTAGTTAATGCTACCTTTTCATTGATTGCTTTACAGCTGACATATAATCTAGCCTAAACTTTTAAGTTTTTAGGGAAGAAGACAGTCCTAAAGCGTCAGTGAATATGAAGTAATCCAAGTGTTTTTAAGTAAATAATTATATCTTTTTACCTAATTGTTTTTATTCTTTTTTTTTTTACCTTCAGTGTAGTTACCTGTAAAGTTGTGTATTTTCTGTTGTAGTATTGCCATTATTTAAAATTATTTTTTAAATTTGCATTATGAGGGACGCTTGGGTGGCTCAGTTGGTTAAGCGGCTGCCGTCGGCTCAGGTCATGATCCCAGCGTCCTGGGATCGAGTCCCACATCGGGCTCCTTGCTTGGCGGGGAGCCTGCTTCTCCCTCTGCCTCTGCCTGTGCTCGCTCTCTCTCTCTCTCTCTGACAAATAAATAAATAAAATCTTTAAAAAAAAAAACTAAAAAAAAAAACTATTAAAAAAATTTGCATTATGATATAGCATGTGGCAAATTCCTCTGAATATATTTAGTATTGATAAAACCTCGTCTTTTGAGATTAGGGTTAACTTTAGAAAAAAAGCTCAAGATATTTAGATCTTTATGTCAAGGAGTGATTATGGCCATTATGGAGCTTTTGATATATGATTAAATTAAATGAGGCCAGTTTTCATAAGAACTTTGTGATAGAAATTTCACTTTTGAACTATATTTATTTCATCTGAAAAAAGCCCTACTACCTTAAAACTGAAAGGAGAAGCTGAATCTGAAGTTATGCTTTTGCCAGCTCAAGATGAGTCAAATCTGTTGAGAGGTGTTTTTTTCAAAGACACAGAACTAGATAGTGGGACAACTAGGACTGGATTTCATGTTTCCTGTTGCCCAAGACTGTCAGTGGACCTTTTCTGAACTAGTACATTCTTTCATATAAGAAAAGACTGCCACTTAAAAGAATTTAAAATACACATTTATTAATGATTTAACATTTTCAGGTAAAAGGCAAATAGTGGAAAGTTTCGTGCCTCGAATCTGTGTCCTGGTTATTGACTCAAGAGTGAATATTTGTATTCAGCAGGAGGTAAAACCATTTGTTAGAGTTTTTTAAAAAACTAAAAATGAGAGAGTGAAGCAAATTTAGTAGCAATTCATCAAAATGAATAATTTTTTTCTTGGTACTGAATTAATTATGTAGTATATTTCTGTTGTCTTAAATTCATTGTCTGACATGATGAATAAATATGTTACCCAAATATTTATTGAAAATTCATAGTTATCATTGTTTATATATGCATATAGCTTGTATGAAAATAAATTATAGCATCTAGATATTAGGAGTTCTCAGTATTTAAATGTCAAAAATAACCTATATTAATATGTGTATGTGTGTACATATACATAACCATAAGAACAAATATGGTTTTTGTTCCTTTAGTTCTTATAACAGAGTAATAATAAACATATGTCTTATTACAAAGAGTATAACTGGAATCATGGTATATTTTATTCTTGATATCCTTTGTTTCATGTTTTTTGTATTCACTATTTTATACTTTATATTCTTTTCTCTACCCTTCTCCATTCCCACTTAAAATGCTGTACTAAAGGGAAAAAAATAGGCTTCTAAGTTTGTATACCTAGAATATTTCTCTAAATACTTAATGTTTCACTGAACATATAAAGTTAATGAATTATCTTTTTTTCTTTTCTAGACTCTAAAAAAAATGAATGCTATGCTTGACAAAATGCCTCAAGATGCCAGGAAAATACTCTCTAACCAAGAAATGTTAATTCTCATGTAATAATTTGTACAATATTGCTTTAATTAGTGGTTCAGGTTAAGAATTTAAAGGATATTTTATAAGGCTGTAAGACAACCATGAGTTGCATTAATAATTAAAACTGATAAAATACTGTAGATTTCTAATATAATTTATGGTTATATTTTCTGCAAAAGTCTATGATACTCACCAATTGTAAATTTTAGTGAAGTTTTTGCCCCCTAAATATGTGGGTTTTTTAATTTAATTGGTACTAGTTTGGTATGTAATCTGTTACTTTCATTTACAGGAGTAGCATGGGAGAAAGGATTTTAGATGCTGGAGGTAAGTATGCTTTTTCAAAATGTTCATTTTTGGAAGTATTCCAAATTTATTAGTAAAATATAATATCTCTTTAGTCAAAATAATATTAACATTGTAATGTAGTGACCTTATGTGAGGGAATTATAAACTATGTACAGTCAAGTGATTTACAATTATTAATAGGTGATTAAATGATTTATATCTATGAGACTAAAATAATAATTAAACATGACAATAGGAGTCTTCAGATATAAATTGTGCCTAATGGTAGACTTAATGAATAATAATTTAATTTTCTAACATATTTGAATTACTTTTCCTAAGAAATTCCTCAAATGGTGTTTTGTGAAATTATTAATATTTTGGGGACTTAAAGATTTGTTTTTAACAATGAGTTTTTTTTAAAAGAACTCAATCTTTTCTAAGTTTCGTATGAAAAAATTTTGATGTAGTGGTTTACATATCAAACAAACCACTGGTTAAAATACTTTGGAATGACTGTAACCATCATACAAAAGTAAAAGCTTCTGTGATTTGTAGACTATCCTATGAGTTATTTTGCAATTCACAACTCTAATAATGGAATGGCAGTCTTTGAATATTTAGGAGTTTCTTTCAAATATCCTTTTTAAAAAAAAAGTTTTACTCTTTTCTTCTATTAGTAAATTTGTTATTTGCACCAAACTTCTTATCTGGGCTGTATTCATTTCTGTATTGATGAGATCTGTCTAATCCATATGGACAAAATAGCAAAAGATGAATGAATGACACCAGTATTTTCCTTCTTTCTCTTGCTTGTTCTAATTGCTTGTAATCAATGACTTTTATAAACTTATTTTTCATACTTTCTAATAATACATTAACGATTTTTTTTAAGATTATGACTTACAAGTAGGTATCGTAGAAGCACTATGTAGAATGACTACAGAAAAACAAAGACAAGAATTGGCATGTCAGTGGTTTTCAATGGATTTTATTGCTAATGCATTTAAAGGAATTAAAGATTCTGAATTTGAAACAGTAAGTAGTATAAAAATAGTAAATTAACAATAGGGGTTTTTATTACTATGCTTTTTTAAAGTCTCTTTTTTTAAAAATTAGGATTGCAGAGTATTTCTCAACCTTGTAAATGGCATGCTTGGAGACAAGAGAAGGTAAGCTTAATATAGTATTCAACCATTTACTGATAAAAAAAACAACAACAACAACAAAACTATCCCAGGAGGCAGCACACAGTGTTGTTGAACCTTTAAAATGTATTTGGTCATTTGGGATGTAAAATGCACAGGGATATTTAAAACAATATTTTTTTGTAATACCATGTATAAGTTACTGCACTAGTCATCTGATATAATCTCCTGCGGGTCTTATTTTACTTTGTACTTTTTAGAGGAAACATATATTTGTATTTAGTGTTTAAAAATTGGTTTATTTAGAATTACATATACCTTATCATAAATTTAGTGTTTGAGGAATAATAAAAACCTAGTATTAATATTGCCTCCTTCATCCACATACTGGAATAAAAATATATAGCAAACAAATTATCTTTTTTTAATAATTAACACACTGTAACACTAACCTCTTTCTGAGGTTATTTCATCTCAGGAATGGGCATGAATGAAAAGTAATTAACACTTTTGATAGTAACAGAGCAGTATTTGCATTTCATTCCTTGGCATCATATTATAGATGCTCAAGACACCTTTATTGAACATTGACTTTACTTACTAAGGAAGCAAGGACAGGGTGAGGGTTGAGTACAGAGACTCAGGCTCTTTGGATTTGAATCATAGGTTCTCCTCTTCCTATTCTAATGTGGGCAAATTATTAAACTTACTTGCCTCAGTTTCCTTAGATGTAAAATGAGAATACAGTAATACTTACCTCATATGTTGTAGGAATTAGATGAGATGATTATGTTAAGGGCTTATAATAAAAAGTGTCTGACCAAGAAAGTGTTCGGCAAGTTCAGTCATTTTTATCAGCTGTATTATTCACTTCTACTCTTCTTTTCCTGTGTAAACCCTATGGGAGCTTCCACTATCTTAATAGTATAAGCTAAATTAGGAATTTCTACTTATATGCTATAGCATAAAAACTAAATTGGTATAGTCACTGTAGTTAGAAGGGAGGCTGAGTAGTATCCTCAAAATAATATACTTTTTCTACAGAAACAAATTTCCATTAAACTCTTATTTTAGTTTAGAAGGAGATATGATTTTATTTAAATCATTAGGACCACAGCCTGATTACCTTCTGATCCTAGACATGATTTCTGTGGCTAGTCAAGATTACAGTGTAAAGGCTTATTAATATTTTTTTAACATGAACTGCTTTTTATTTCAGGGTCTTTACATTTCCTTGTTTATCAGCATTTCTTGATAAATATGAGGTAAGTTTTAAATTTAACATGTTGGGGCGCCTGGGTGGCTCAGATGGTTAAGCTTCTGCCTTCAGCTCAGGTCATGATCCCAGAGTCCTGGGATCAAGCCCCACTTTGGGCTCCCCGATCAGCGGGGAGTCTGCTTCTCCTTCTCCTTCTGTCTCTCTCCCTGCTCATGCTCTTTGTCTGTATCTCTCTGTATCAGAAGAGTTAAAATGAATGAATAAATAAATAAATGAAACATGTTTTAAGTATTAGATGAACTTTGATACATGATCTAGTGAATTAGAGGTTACAAGTTGACAAGAATGTTAAAAATTGTCATAACTTGATCACAAATACAGCTGGTCTAGTATTCTGTGTCTAAGAGCCATTTTATGAAGTGACGTATTTGTAGCCAAGGATAACTGAAATATAAAGGCTGTACTTCAGATTTGCTTCTTTTCCCTTTAAGTCGAGCCCATTATTGATTTAGCATTCAATAATATAGTCAAACTAATATTTTCAACCTTTATTTGTACTTGGAATATTTGTGATTTCTTGGAGCTAGCTAATTTCTGTGTAAGGTATTAAAGCAGCATTTCTTTTTATTGTTTCTGATTAAATGTTGTGCTCGGCTGCTCTTTCTCTTACCTTACCTTCTGGCTGTCCTCTCTTTATTTTTTTTTTATTTTATTTATTTATTTGACAGACAGAGATCACAAGTGGGCAGAGAGGCAGGCAGAGAGAGAGGAGGAAGCAGGCTCCCTGCTGATTAGAGAGCCTGAAGCAGGGCTTGATATCAGGACCCTGGGGCTTGATCCCAGGACCCTGGGATCACAACCTGAGCCGAAGGCACAGGCTTTAAGCCACTGAGCCACCCAGGTGCCCTTTCTCTTTTCTTTAAAAACAAACAAACAAACTCAACCAGGAATATAACATAGTCATAATTTTCTATTGTCATTTTAAAAATCATTGTATATAATTATTTTTTATTTTTTTATTAGTTGCAAATACCTTCAGATGAAAAACTTGAGGAATTTTGGATAGATTTTAATCTTGGGAGCCAGACTCTATCATTCTACATTGCTGGAGATAATGATGTAAGCTTTATTCCATCTACCATTTTATGTTTGTGTATATATATATATATATATATATATATATATATATATATATATATATTATAAAATGTTTAAAGAATATGGATTTTTATTTGTTTTTCTGGCTATTTTAATAGATTACAGTATTAACCCTATAGTTCTGATTAGTAGCTATTTTAATAGATTTCAGTATTAACCCGATAGTTCTGATTAGCATGGTAGCCCATTCCATTAATTAGAAATGAAGATTATTTCTGATGTCTAATTGCAACAGAAAAATTAATGCTAGATTTTAATACTAGTTTTTTAACCTAAGATTTTTCAGAAATAAATTACATGTTAATTACCTAACATTTAACACTCATATGAACATATGAACTGGAATCTAGAAAAGATACCAGTTACTCCAATGTAGAGGCACTCACTTAAAAATATTTTAACAAATACTGGTAAGTGGTCTTATCCATTCATAAAATCTTCTATTTGAAAATAGTGAGGTATTGATTCTTATGGTAGTGTTTGGAAATGCTTTAGTTCTTTATGTGCTGTAGTGTAGCTATATTTAAACCTTCCAACCAGATGGTATATTTTCTGACTTCTTTTTAACCTGAAGAGAATTCTCTAGCCATTGTTTACAAATATCTACCACTTAATATTTAGTCCAGGGGCATACTTCTAGCCTGGACTATATAGTTGCTTTATAAAAATCCAACTAAGAGTTGATCTAAATTTACTAATCTAATTGCAGTTGCTAAATTTTAATGAGGTGCTAGTCTTTTTACTCTGTCTCTTGTAAAATCCTGCTTTTTGTTCCAGGTAAACTATAGATAGACATTAAGCAAATGCCCCTGAGGTTTTCCACATACCGTTATTTCTTTTTATTTTAGAGCATCTTCATAGAATACTTAATTAAAATTGAGTTCCAAATATTAGCACAGGTTCTCAGGGTCACGCACAGTTTTAATTGGTGTATTTATTCCAGTAGGTTTGTAGGAATATTTTTTAACTAGTTTATCTCTAGAAATGAAATTCAGTTTTGGGAGAAGAGGGTGGAATAGGATCGATGTAGTCCCTGCCTGCACTCGGTGTGGTCTAATGGATGATTCCAACAAGAAAATAAGCAATTATAGTATGATATCTGGTAGGTATAGTATAAAATGCATTTATAAATGTTAAATGCCTGCCATGTGCCAGAAACGAACCTAGAAAGGCAGGAATAGTCCTCCAAAATGCACATTTAGAATTCTCTACTTCTTGGATTTCTCTGGCAGTAGTACATTCACCCTGTATTCTCTCTGACTTTCCTAAAAGCCATTCTCCGTGTAGTGGCTGCTTGAAATCCTCCTTCTGTCTCTTCAACATTATGTATGAGGGTCATTGTGATCTGGTCCTTGGCTATTTCTCTGATATCTCAGACCATTCTCTATGCTTACTATGTTCCAACCACGTTCTTTTTTTTTTCTTTCTTTAACAAAGATCTTGCCATGTTTGTTCTTCTGCCTAGAAACTTCCAGATCTTTGCATCTCAGTTTCTTCCCATTTAGATTTCAGTATAAGTGTTGCTTCTTTATAGAGATACTCTCTGGTAACTCAGTCTAATGTTTAAAGTTGCCTCCCACCTAAATGATCCCCTCAATAGATGCAGAAAAAATATTTGACAAAATACAACATCCTTTCTTGATTAAAAGTCTCCACAGTTTAAAAGTCTCCACAGATTAAAAGTCTCCTCCTAACTAGGGATAGAGGGAACATCCCTCAATATCATAAAAGCCATTTACAGAAAGCCCACTGTGAATATCATTCTCCGTGGGGAAAACTGGAGAGCTTTCCCCTTAAGGTCAGGAACAGGACAGGGATGTCCACTCTCACCACTGTTATTCAACATAGTACTAGAAGTCCTCACCTCAACAGACAAAAGAAGGAAATAAAAGGCATCTGAATTGGCAAAGAAGTCAAACTCTCACTCTTCACAGATGACATGATGTTTTATGTGGAAAACCCAAAAGACTCCACCCCAGAATTTCTAGAACTCATATAGGAATTCAGCAAAGTGGCAGAATATAAAATCAATGTACAGATATTAGTTGCATTTTTATATACTGAAACAGAAGAAACAGAAATTAAGGAATCAATCCCATTTATAATTGCACCCAAAACTGTAGGATACTAGGAATAAGCCTAACCAAAGAGGGGAAGGATCTATACTCTGAAAACTATAGAACACTCATAAAATAAATTGAGGAAGACACAAGGAAATGGAAAACACTCCATGCTCATGGATTAGAAGAATAAATATTGTTAAAATGTCTTTGCTACCCGGAGCAGTCTGTACAGTCAAGGCAATCCTTATGAAAATACCATCAACACTTTTCACAGAACTGGAACAAATAATCCTAAAATTTGTATGGAACCAGAAAAGACCCTGAATAACCAAAAGAATTTTGAAAAAAGAAAACTAAAGCTGGTGGCATCACAATTCCGGACTTCAAGCTCTATTATAAGGCTGTAATCATCAAGAGAGTATGGTACTGGCACAAAAACAGGCACATAGATCAGTGGAACAGAATAGAGAGCCCAGAAATGAACCCTCAACTCTATGGCCAACTAATCTTCAACAAAACAGGAAAGAAATATCCAATGGAAAAAAAGTCTCTTCAACAAATGATGTTGGGAAAATTGAAAAGCCACATGCAAAAGAACGAAACTGGATCATTTGCTACACCATACACAAAAATAAACTCAAAATGGATGAACGATCTCAATGTGAGAAGGAATCCATCAAAATCCTGGAGGAGAATATAGGCAGCAACCTCTTTGACCTTGGCCACAGCAACTTCTTGCTAGACATGTCTCCAAAGGCAAGGGAAACAGGCAAAAATGAGTTATTAGGACTTCATAAGGATAAAAAGCTTTTGCACAGCAAAGGAAAAGTTGACAGAACCAAAAGCCTACAGAATGGGAGAAGATGTTTGTAAATGTCTTATCTGAAAAAGGGCTAGAAGCCAAAATCTATAAAGGACTTATTAAATTCAACACCCAAAGAACAGATAATCCAGTCATGAAATGGGCAGAAGACATGAACAGACATTTCTCCGAAGAAAACTTACAAATGGCCAACAGACACATGAAAAAAAAATGCTCCACATCATTTGGCATCAGGGAAATACAAATGAAAACCAAATGAGATACCACCTCACACCAGTCAGAATGGCTAAAATTAACAAGTCAGGAAACCACAGATGCTGGCAAGGATGTGGAGAAAGGGGAACCCTGGGAACCCTCTTTTACTATGGGTGGGAATGCAAGCTGGTGCAGCCACTCTGGAAAACAGCATGGAGGTTCCTCAAAAAGTTAAAAATAGAGCTACCCTATGACCCAGCAATTGAACTACTGGGTATTTACCCAAAGATAGAAAGGTCGTGATTCTCAGGGGCCCCTGCACCCTGATGTTCATAGCAGCAATGTCCACAATAGCCAAACTATGGAAAGAGCCCAGATGTCCATCGACAGATGAATGGATAAAGAAGATGTG
>PISX010015581.1:0-45425 GCA_004024625.1 Mellivora capensis
CTCCAACTAAGTAATTTTTCTCCAATATAAAGAATTTGTTATGCATGATCATTTGGAAATTGAAATAGGAGCAGCGTTTTTCACAAGGGGGAAACAAACTTGAAACAGCCCCAGAAGTATAAACACCAGAATGGATAAGTAAATTGGGTGACCCACAGCCTCAGAAGCCTGTGTGTGTGAAAACAGAAGGCAAACCAACCAGTGATGACTGTATTCTCGGTAATTCTATTAATGCCCCTTCATGAAAAGCTTAAAAAAAAAAAGGCAGAGTTGAAACATTACTTGGTGCTGATTAATAGATGGTAAATCTATGAAGAATAACTATAAAATTCACAATAGTGGTCACGTCAGGGGGTAGGAGGGAAAGGAAAAAAGGAGGACACATTGGGAGTTTAATATCTACCCAAAGTCTATTGAGGATTATGTCCAATCTCCAGAGTTCATGCAGTATTAATACTGAAGATAGAGGATGCCTGGGGGGCTCAGTTGGTTGGACGACTGCCTTCGGCTCAGGTCATGATCCCGGAGACCCGGGATCGAGTCCCGCATCAGGCTCCCAGCTCCACGGGGAGTCTGCTTCTCCCTCTGACCTTCTCCTCGCTCATGCTCTCTCTCACCGGCTCTCTCTCAAATAAATAAATAAAATCTTAAAAAAATACTGAAGATAGGACATACTTAATACTTAATATTTAATACTTAAGCTTAAGGTAGGACATTTATGCAATGTTTTCGAAGTATGAGATAGCACACTATAAAAATTTAAAGTTTTACATGTGAAAAAAAGTACAATTAAAAAGTATTGTTTTATCCTATTAGAGAATAGACCAGCTATCTAGTTTTCATTTCAGTCATTTTGGAACTATTCACAAGCCTTTTAACTGGGTCCATTTAACCTTCCTTTGTATTCATTTGAGTAGCAAAGATTGGTGATGGGCCCAGTCTCTAAAAAGAATGGGTTACACGAAATTAAACCATCATAGGTTTAATTTCACAGCTGCAGGAATTTATTTCCAACTGAAGAGAATCAGCACATATTAGTGTGTAAGCCGTGTTACTTTATATGCCTAAGGGAAGAAACGATGTAGTTGAAATTGCTTCTCTTTACATAAACTCTGTATGTATGAAAACTGATAAAATTGAAATTTGGAGGGGGCGAAGGGACACGATGCTAGAGGGTGTGCTAGGAGAGAGTTTTAAGGCAGATTTCTAAATCTCAGGCTGATTCCGTTAAACTTTGTGTTCATTCAGGGCCCCCTGGATGATGCAGTCAATTAAGTGTGGGATTCTTGGTTTCAGCTCAGGTCACCATCTCAGGGTCCTGAGACTGAGCCCTTCCTCACACTCCACCTCTGCTTGAGATCCTCTCTCCCTCTCCCTCTGCCCCTTCCCACGAGTGCTATCTCTTTCTCAAATAAGTCTTTAAAAAACTTGTTCATTTAATAAACATAACCACGTTTTATTTTTATATCTTATAAATCAAATGAGTAATGTATTTTTTGAAGATTTTTATTTATTTATCTGACAGAGAGCAGCAGAGGGGAGCAGCAGCCAGAGGGAGAGGGAGAAGCAGGCTCCCTGCTGAGCCGGGAGCCCCGTGTGGGACTCGATCCCAGGACCCGGAGATCATAACCTGAGCCAAAGGCAGATGCTTAACTGACTGAGCCACCTAGGCGCCCTGAGTAATACATTTTTAATGAGAACCCTCTTTTCTACATGCTATGTCTCTGAGCACTAATTTTTATGAAAGTGAACAACCCTTTTAAAAAACCATAAAACACGAATTTTTTCAACTTTGTAAAGAAAATATGCAATAGCGTTTCCTTCCACCAGCTCTTAAACTGGCAGGTATTTTCTTCCAGGGAAGCATATTAAATGCACTAGGAATTTTGACTCAATCTGTTACGCATATTAAATTTCTGGGTCCATTCCAAGTTTATTTAAGCTTTTGCTCTTTTCTTCTAGGAGTTAAGTGGCCTGAGGGATATCATAGCCATTCACATTTCAAAGTCTCTAGCGATACGCTAAAACACGGATCTGCAATTAATTTCCTTTTAGTGTAAAATGTGAACCTGAGAATTCTAATGAACACATCTGGTAACTTGTGGTTGTTCTGAGCCCAGGTTTAGGCTGCAGGGTTCCGGTTTCCGTTGGCTCCCAGCACTCGTTGGCTGGGCCTCCCTGATCTGAAGCAGCAGGTGAGTGGGGTGGGGCAGCATAGACGCGACCTCAGCTGTGTCGCCGCCAAACATCAAAACGAATCCAGACCCTGCACAACGCGTGGTGAAGTCACTGTCAAAGTCTGTGGTCTTGCAGGGACAGACCCATGGGTTACCCTCCCGTCCCAAGCCAACAACCTCTGACTCCCGGAGGACACCAGGCCCTCCGGGGCTGTCCCGGCTTGTCCCCGCCCAGCCAGGCCCGGGCACCCCCTCTGTGGACAAAGATGCGTTGCTCCACGGGGAAACGGAGTCTGGAAACGGGGGGTGCCACGGAGCTGTGGGAAGACCCCCACGTCCTCCTCGAGGAATTAGCGCTACTTCTACGTGGACACAAATGTCCCTCCTGTGGCAGCCCGAAGAGGCCTGCCCCTGCTCCAGTTGTGCGGAGCGTCCCAGCAGGGGCCCTGGGGTGCCGCGCGGCCCTATCCGGGGGGCCGGGGCGGGGTTCCGAGCTCTGCCCAATCAGGACCCGAGGGCCGGGAGCCCCGCCCAATCAAGGCAGGGGGCGGGCGCGCTCCCAGCCTCCCGGGCTAGGCTCGCAGCCCGCGGGAGGCGCCGGTGCGCGCCCGCCCCGTGCGGCGGCAGGTGTCTCCGGCCGGCGTCGCTGTCACCGGCGCGGGCCGGACAGTCACACGGAGGACGCCGGGAGAGCCAGGGGCGGGGCTGAGAGATGGTGAGCGCGTGGGGTCGGGCCGACGCCGGGAGAGGCCGGCTCCAGCAGGCCGGTACCGGCTGGAGGTGGCCCGGGTGCCCCCCCTCCCCCCCATCCAGGTGCTGACCCGAGTCTCCGCCCTCGGCCGCGGGTGAGGTCCCGGCGTCGCGTCCCGTCCGCGCACGGGTCTGGGTTCTCGGATGAGCGCAACCGCTCCCCCGGGCGCGGGGGACTCTCAGCCCCCGGTCGTTTCCTCCCAGCGGACAGCCGTGGGGCGCGGGCGAGGAGTCTGGGGAGACCCGCTTCGGGGTCTCGGACCCGGGCTCGGCGAGGTCCCCTGGTGGCTCCTCGATGCCTAAGTGACCCGACCCCAGTTCTCGTTTCCTGGAGGGACTTGAGTCGTCAGGCGCCCAGATGCGGCTACCGAGGGGAAGAGAAAGGTTTCCTGCCCTCCGGGTTCTTAGGGTGAAGGAGGCAACAGCCAAGGACAGAGAAGACCCACGCGGCCTGCCCGTGCGGCACCCTGCAAAGCAGAGCGCGCGGGAGAGGACGGCGGGCGGGCGCGGGCGCGCTTCGGGAGGGCGTTCCGGGAGCATCTCGCGAGCAGGTGCCGGCGGGCGGAGGGCCCTCGTGGGCGCTGGACCCTGGAGCCGGCTGTGCCTGCGTCCGGTTGTGCCCCTCCCTGGGTTTGTCGCCTTGAAACGATTTATTGGGTCATCCAAGCCCCGGACTTTTCAGTAAATGTGCAATACATTTTACCCACAGACTTTGAAAGATTAGATAAGATATTTGCAAAGTAACAAGGGAGGGGTCAGTTTCAGGGGAAAAAATTAAAAAGGTCGAGTCTTAACGTTGCTTTTGTCAAAAATTCTTTTTGTGTCTTTTTTTCTCCCCTGGCGCGTGTGTGGTTAAGTCTCTCACATCGGTTTTCTTTCTGGTGATGACAAACGGAATTCCAGAGCTTAGCCTTGAGGATGCTACCCGGGGGAAGAATCTAAGAGAAACAGAGAAAACCTCTCTCCCACGATGCAAGTGTACAAACGAATGCATTTCCACACACAAAACGCTTGGCATATTAATTGAATTACAAAGACTCACCAAAAATGGCAGCTGTTCTTTTCAGCAGAGCAGAATAAGTCTATTTTGTCAGGTATTATTAGACTTCAGAGACTCATGCTAAATCCTGACTTCCCGGAGTGGGGATAGGGCCCTGCCCAGTGACTCCAAGCTAAGTAAGGCCAGCCACGCGGCCGCAGAGGGAGGGAATGAAATGGTTTCCTTCTGGAGGGTCTCTTCTGTGCCTGTGTCCCAGGCTGCCCAGACCATCTGGAGGAGGAGTGTGTGCGCCTAGGAAAGGTGCAGGGCACTGAAAAATGTGTGTGGCTGGCGGTGATGCCCTCTTTGAGGTCGTACTTGCCACTCCCCCTCCTGGTTCTAAATCATACATTTGGGGTGGCCACAAACCTCAGAGCCCAGTTCGTACGAACTGAGAAAGCCTATCAAGGTCGCACTTAGGGAGAGGCTCTTTTGGGGTCTGTCTTCTAGAGCAAGAATTATAAATGTGGAAGTTCATTTGGGGTAGAGACTTAAACTGACTCCAGCCAAGAGTTTCCTGGCTACTGAGAACTGAAGCCTGGAGAGGAAGCATTTCCACCTGCTAGGTGGGGAGAAGAGGGTGTGTGGAACTCAGCGTTCATCCCTGTGTCTGGTCAGGTCTCCCTCTCCTCTGTCACGGGGGCCTGGCCGGCAGAAGGCTGGCATTTCTGCAGTGAGGCTCTGGACCCCAAGCCTGTGAACATTGTCACCTTCTGACAATACGGTGGGTTTTCTTTGCGAACAGTGGATAAGGGAGTGGCTTTATCTGAGCTGATGGAAATGTTTGGTTTTCTCTCATTCTGATTTCCTGTATCAAATGTTACTGCTGTATAACTCCAGTCTCCCTAAACGTCTGGCCTTTTCATGTCCGTTTGAGAGTGTAAGACTTTTATTTTCTTGGGTGAGTAGAAGTGGACTGAGATAAAATAGAAGACAAGAGAATTCTGGAAGCATCCATTTTTCTTCCTTTTTCGGTAAGATGTCCAGATAGGAGATGACTGTATTTAAACTCAGGTTAATTTTTCACTTTTCCCATAATTTTTTATATCAGTGATTGTCTCTATAGAGTTATGAAATTTAAAATGTACTATTCCTAAGATAGTCTTTATTTTAACCGATATGAGGAAAGTTAGCTTTGGATATGCAAATCCTTGAAAATCATAGTGCGTTGAATGGGTTAGGTCCAAACCCCTAACATGTGAAGTATCTTACTCATTTTTGAAAATACTCCCCAGTTTGAGGGGCACCTTGGGGGTGCAGTCAGTTAAGTGTCTGACTCCTGGTGCCAGCTCAGGTCATAATCTCAGGGTCATGAGACCGAGTCCCGCATCCGGCTCTAAGTCAGGCTCCCAGCTCAGCACGGAGTCTGCTTGAGACTCTCTCTTTCGCCCTCTGGCTCTCCCCCCACTCACTCTCTCTCTGTCTCAAATAAATAAATATTTTTTTAAAAAAGAAAAAATACTCCCCAGTTTGAGATAGAGTGGAAACAATGACGATGTCCCCTGTCATTTTAGTTGTAAAGATGTTTGAGATATTTCACTTTTCACGGTTTACACTGTCATAAACTTTAGTTTTCAGGGAGTTGTTAACCTTAAAAAGTAATGTCAGTCACTTTACCAGCAAAAGTGGGTTTATTCAGGACTAGCAGGGAATTGTAATTTGGGACATACAAGCTACAGCAACACCATAGGCATGTCCAACAAACAAAGGAAAGGAACATTACTATTTTTTTAAAAGATTTATTTATTTATTTATCTGACAGACAGAGATCACAAGTAGGCAGAGAGGCAGGCAGAGAGAGAGGGGGAAGCAGGCTCCCTGCTGAGCAGAGAGCCCGATGCGGGGCTCGATCCCAGGACCCTGAGACCATGACCTGAGCTGAAGGCAGAGGCTCCAACCCACTGAGCCACCCAGGCGCCCCGGAACATTATTTTTTGTAGAAGGAGGAAGTTTGGACGGCTTGTTTTGGACAAAAGGGGATGAGAATTTCTCTGAGTTCTGATGAAAGTTTTTCTTGTTGAATTATAGGGGTAGTCAATTT
The DNA here is from genome assembly GCA_004024625.1 of Mellivora capensis. Taxonomy (NCBI): domain Eukaryota; kingdom Metazoa; phylum Chordata; class Mammalia; order Carnivora; family Mustelidae; genus Mellivora; species Mellivora capensis. Next base: position 6,008 of record PISX010015581.1, read on the forward strand.
CTTTTTTCTCCTTTTTTTTTTTTTAAGGATTCTCCATTCTTATTTTTTATTTTATTTTTTAAATGTTTGATAGTAGGCTCTACGCCCAACGTGGGGCTCAAGCGCATAACCCTGAGACCAAGAGTGGCAGGCTGTGCCCACTGAGCCCGCCGGCCTGGGGGTAGTCAGCCTCTCCCGGGAGACACCTCGGGCATCTCTTCCTGCCAGGCTCTGTGACTGACGGTTCTTCCCTGCAGAGTCTTGTGCCCGAGTTTGTAACGGGAAGTCCTTCTTGCAATCGAGGTGGAATGGGCTCCCCCTTTTGGCCGGCTAACTCCATCTGATTTTCTTCTTTCCTTTTTGGGTTTTTCTTCTTTCTTTTTTCATTCATTCTTATTACTTTTTCTTCCAACTCCGTGTTAGTGAGGCTTACCTTTATTCATTTTCACAGGATTAAATCTTAAAACCACAGGGAAAAGTGGTTCCCAAACAAAAATAAAAAGCATTAAAAAGCAAAATACAGGAGCACCTGGGTGGCTCTGTCAGTTGAACGTCAGATTCTTGGTTTCAGCTCAGGTTATGATCTTAGGGTCGTGGGATTGAGTCCTGTGTCGGGCTCTGTGCTCAGTGTGGAGTGTGCTTGAAATTCTCTCTCCACCCCCTTTGAGTGCTGTCCGTGTCTCTAAAAAAATGAATAAATAAATAGTTTTTTAAAAAAGCAAAATATAACTTACATAGATTTCTCTGTATGTGAAGTAAATAATGTATGTAAAGATTCAAAAACCCCACAAAACATTGAAAACCTAACGTACGACAATTCCTGCCAGCATATCCTGGCTGGTGCCAGCCCTACCCCAGCCACCCTCAGACAACCAGTTTTAATAATTTCTTGTGTATTTTTAAAAAAAGATTTTATTTATTTATTTGTCAGAGAGAGAGAGCGAGCGAGCACAGGCAGACAGAGTGGCAGGCAGAGGCAGAGGGAGAAGCAGGCTCCCTGCCGAGCAAGGAGCCCGATGTGGGACTCGATCCCAGGACTCTGGGATCATGACCCGAGCCGAAGGCAGCCGCTTAACCCACTGAGCCACCCAGGCGTCCCTTTCTTGTGTATTTTTTATCAGTGTTTCTTTCTATAAAAAGGGACAGAAGTGCAAACGTTTTTCTTTTGTTATAGGAAAGTAATATGATGTACACGAGGCAACGTACTTTTGCTCATGGAATGGTCCTGCAGACCTTTTCATATAATGTCAGATGTCTTTGATTTTCAAGTTTAAGCAACCAGTTCTCTCTAATTAGGCACTCGATCTGCCCTGAATATTCTTCTACCCAGGTTTGTTAATCAGGGCTGACTTTTTCATATTACATGATAAGCAAACATACAAGTATTCTTTTCCAACCTTGATTAGTGCTTTAACTTTTATGGCGAAATCTGCCATATTTAGAGTGCATATACAGTTGTATGGGACGTCCAAACACCAGCCACAGTGTGAGCATCTGTGAAGTCGCCACCTGGATTCATAAATGGGCCGTGGGTAGCTGTAAGTCTCCCGACATGACCCTCCCCGAACGCACCACCGTCTTGTCCCGCCGAAGGCACTGATTGTTTCTTTGCTTGATCTTCGTACCTTTACCTTTTGTGATTTTTTTTACTAAGCAGTGTTCTGCTTCATTTTACTTCTTTGGGAAATTAACAGAATTGCACCGAAAAGGCTTTCCTATGGTTCTGTGCCTCCGTCTGTTTCGTGCGTGCTTCTCTCCGAGGGCTGTATTCTTTGAATTTGTTCTTCCGTTCCAGTACTTACGGGGCTTGGGTTTTTCAAGTTTGTCTTAGACTTTTGTGAAAAATGCCACTTCTATGGAGTCTTGTTTCAGTGCCCAAGGTCATATGTGTAGTACATCTGTCCCATACTGGTGGGAAATCTCCGCATTGTAGATCACGGCCAACTTCGTTTATGGGACATCCAGTTAAGTGTATCAGCTGATTCTGCAAACGTGTGCGCGTAATGCTTATTTCTTCCGTGTGACCTGCAACACCTGAGATTATCCAGTTTTGTAATTTCTGCCCTTCTTGGCGTGAAATGGGATCTGTTTGAGATTTTACTTTGCTCATTACCAATGAGGTTGACTCTTTTTTTAAAAAAGATTTTATTTATTTGACAGACAGAGATCACAAGTAGGCAGAGAGGCAGGCAGAGAGGGGGGGGGGGAAGCAGGCTCCCCGCTGAGCAGAGAGCCCGATGCGGGACTCGATCCCAGGACCCTGAGACCATGACCTGAGCTGAAGGCAGAGGCTTAATCCACTGAGCCACCCAGGGGCCCCAACTCTTTTCATATATGGTCTTCCATCATTTGTGATACAGGTTTTAGTCATTTTCCTATTTTTTATTCATTTGTTTGACCCTCCATTTTTACTCTGCACACATTTTTATATTTGCATATGTTGTAAATATCTTTATCTCAACTTGTGGTTTGCCTTTTCAGTTTCTTGATTTTATTTTTTAAAGATCTATTATTTGAGGGGTGTCTGGGTGGCTCATTCAGTTAAGCATCCAACTCTTGGTTTTGGCTGGAGTCATGATCTCGGGGTCCTGGGATCAAGCCCCCTGTCGGTCTCCCTACCCAGTGGAGAGTCTGCTTCTCCTTCTGCCCCTCCCTCTGCTTGTGCCCTCTCTCTTGAATAAATTAGCAAAATCTTTTTAAAAAAATTTATTCATTTATTAGAGAGAGAGAGTGGAGGTTGGGTCATAGGGAGAGGGAGAGAGAGAATATCAAGCCGACTCCCCGCTGACCACAAAGTCTGACCCTGGCTCCATCTCACAACCTTGAGATCATGACCCGTGCTGGAACCAAGGCTCGGGCACTTAACCAACTGCACCGCCCGGCACTCCTGTCTTTCTCATTTAACTATAGAAGGAAGTGGTCATTGTTCATGGACTGGATAGGAGTAGTGCAGTTTTCCCAGTTGGATACCAGTTTCTCCCTGCCCCATATGTGACAGTGTACATCATTTCGGCCACTGCTCTGTGAGGCTTGCTCTGTCGTTTATCAAATTCCCATATACCCGTGGGTCCCTTCCGGATGCTTTTCCTTTCCCTGCATCTATTTGTTTATCCTCATGCTAATAATGTATCGCCCAGACTACTGTGGTTTCGAACTCCTTGACGTATTTGCAGAGCTGCTACTGTGTTCTTAAGAAATTTTGTCTTTTTTGGTCATTTGATCTTTCTATTAGGTTTGGAGAAGTTGTTTTTATAAAGTCCTGGAAAATAATTTCTGAGGATTTACTGGAATTTTATAAAGACTACAGGTTTCTTTTTGGGGAGCTGACATCTTGGTGACATTGAATTCTTTCTAAGAACATGTCCCAAATTTCTATCTACTTAATTCTACTTTGATATTATCCAGTAAAGTTGAGGTTTTGGCCCATTAGAATCTTTTTACACCCTTCAGTAGAATTCTTTATTATGTGTTAGCTTTATTTTTTTGAGGTTTTATTTATTTATTTATTTGACAGAGAGAGAGAGAGAGAGAGAGCGACAGCAAGAGAGGGAACACAAGGGAGTGGGAGAGGGAGAAGCAGGCTTCCCGCTGAGCAGAGAGCCTGATGTGGGGCTCGATCCCAGGACCCTGAGATCATGACCTGAGCTGAAGGCAGAGGCGTAACCCACTGAGCCCCCCAGGCGCCCCATTATGTGTTAGCTTAAAAAAAAGCTTTATTGAGATACAATTTACATATTGTACAATGTACCAGTTTAGACTGTACATTCAGTGTGTCTGTTTCTTCACAGAAAGAAGCAGCCATCACCACGGTCAATTTTAGTTTGTTGTTATCGCCTCAAGAGAAAGCTCATGCCCTTTATCTGTCACCCTCCATCCTGCTCTCAGCCATAAATAACCACTAATGCACTTTTTGCCTCTTGAGAATTTCTTATTCTGGACAGTTCATGAGGATGAAGTAACGTACTTTGTAGTTCTTTCTCCTACAGGTTCAAATCGGTGGTTGAGTCCCTTTAGGGACTCGATTCAGTTACTGTGCCTTTTGACTCCAGAATGTTCCTGTGGTTCATTTAGAATAATTTCTGTCTCCTTATTGACATTATTTGGTGCATCACTGTCATTACATATTCCTCTGCATCTTTAATCATGATTTCCTTTAGTTCTTTGGACACATTTGTAAGTCCCTTTGACGCCTTCTTCTGTTAAATCCAATGTCCGTTTGCTCCCAGTTTCTGTTGCCTGCTTATTTGTCTGCTATAAGGGTCACAATGTCCCTTTTTTTTTGGCATGCCTTGTAATTTTTCGTTGGAAACTGGACACTACAGGAAATACATTGTAGCAATTTGGGGTACTAGTCCCTGTCCTCTGGGGCCGCGACTGCCTGCTTGGTGACTGGCTGGATTATTTTAGTCGAATCTATTTCACTCCCCTCCCAACCCCTTCAGTGTTACGCCTCCGGTTTTCCTCCTCAGTCACCCGGGGATGGCGGTAGTCTGGACGGGCTTTTCTCCTGTTCTTTTCTTTCCTTGACTCTCCACTGTTAGCTACTAAGCTCCACTGGTTGTTGGCTGACTGCTTTATTGTTTTGCAGGTGCCATGGTGCAGACTTTTTCTCTATGGGCTGATCAGCCGAATTGGGACTCCTGTGAAGGAGTAGTTCTTGTTGGTTCCTCAGATCCTTGGAAGGGTCCTCCCAGCTTCCTCTCTCCTTGTTTCTGCCCTGCAGACAAGGTGGACGACAGTTGTGCCTGTATCTTGAATCTCTGCCCTGTTGCCTTTCACCGCAACTTGCACTGTTTCTGAGAGCGCCCTTGCGCCCAAGATTCTCCATCTCCTGTGATAAATGAAGTCCGCTCTTCGGGAAGAGGCTAGAAGCGATCTGTTTTATAGCCTGATTTTCCTCCTTGTCGGCGTCTCAGAGCCAGGGAACTGCAGTGGGACCGGGACGGAGGCACATTTCTTCCTGAGTGACATTTAAAGAGCTGAAGGGCAGTGGCCCGATGTCTTCTCAGCTTGCCTCTCTCGGATGTGGAGCCTCTGCCTTATGAGGCAGAACGAGAGCAGTTAGGCGTCCGGTGTCCTCATCAGCCCTGTGCCCGCTGTGGAGCCCACACGTGGGGGCTGCTGGAAGCGGAGAGCCCCCACCCGTCAACTGCCCTTGCTTGGAGCTTGAACTCAGTACCAGCTAACGGGGGCAGGATGAGAAATGCTGACATCCTTCTCCAGTTAGGAGCTGTGGGGACCGGGAGCCCGTGTTTTTGGCTGCAGCCTGAAAAAGAAGTCCAGGGAAAGGAAGAGTGGTCTTGGTTCAAATACCAGACTGTTAACTTTTCTTACTGAATTCGTATCGAGTTTCATGAATACCTGTTTCTTCAGCTGCCTGCCCTCGGGACTATGTCCAGAGTCTTGAAATGATGGTTTTATTTATTTTTTTTTTAATTTTATTAATTTATTTGACAGAGATCACAAGTAGGCAGAGAGGCAGGCAGAGAGAGAGAGAGAGGGAGGCAGGCTCCCTGCTGAGCAGAGAGCCCGACGTGGGACTCGATCCCAGGACCCTGGGATCATGACCTGAGCCGAAGGCAGAGGCTTAACCCACTGAGCCACCCAGGCGCCCGAAATGATGGTTTTAAAAGGGATTTCACAGTTTGGCTGGGGAGCAGCTCCACAGGGTACCTCATATTGCCACACAGTCATGCTCACTTTTTACATGAGTTTTCCAACTTAGTGTCGTTATTAAATGGAAAGGTGATGACTTTTATTTTCATCTTGTGTTTGTGATCTAGAGTCGTGCTAAAAATTTATTCTTTGGTTCTTTTGTTCTATTGGAGTCCTATGCATATGCTTGTTAGTGCTAATGATAACAATGATCTTCTATTCTTTTGTAATTCTGCATATTTGTTTGTTTCCAAGTGGCACTGGATTGGATCTCTAGTATAGTGTTGACTAGGAGTGAGGCAATGGGAATCTAGTTTTGTACTTTTTTGGATAGAAAATAATGAACTTCACTCCATTTGTATGTTCCTTTTTGAATAATCTTTTTAAAAAATATTTTACTTATTTGTTTGATAGAGCAACAGATTACAAGTAGGCAGAGAGGCAGGCAGAGAGAGAGAGGAGGAAGCAGGCTCCCCGCTGAGCAGAGAGCCCGATGCGGGGCTCGATCCCAGGACCCTGAGACCATGACCTGAGCTGAAGGCCAAGGCTCAACCCACTGAGCCATCCAGGTATCCCTAGATGTCTTATTCTTATCCCCATCTTGGTATACCTTAAGCTGAATTGTTCTTCCTCTCCCCAAGAACTTAATGCACATAAGGCATCCTACATCTTGATTGATGGAAAGTCCATTATTCCAGTTTTTACTATGAGAATTGACCAGAGTCATTAAATCTCATTCTGTCTTGCTCCGACTTCAGTCCACTGGGAATCAGTAGCTCTTATCTATGTTTTCCCTGCACATTCCACTGTGAGTACCCAGGGTGACCCACCTTCTTCTCACCTGGCTTTGGCTTTATTTTCTCATCAGGTGTTCTGGTCTCTACATGCATCCCCTACAGTCAAGTCTCAACACAAGTGATGGGTCATTAAAGCTATCAGAGGACATCACTGCTCTGTGCAAAGTCCTGACGAAGTTCCACATTTCCCACAGAGTGAGATCTGACTAGTTCCCCACAGGATGATGCGCTCCATGTCCCATCACCCTCCACCGCCTGAACTGTTACTCCGCATCTCAGTTTGCTCCAGTCTCTGGCAATATGTCTCAGCGCACTCGGGCTGCTGTAGTAAAATACCGAAGCGTGGCCTGTAAACAACAGAAATGTAATTCTCACAGATATGGAGGCTGGAAAGTCCAAGAGCAAGGCACCAGCATGCCTTGGATGGAATGAGCTGTTCTGGCATCAAGTACCATGTTGGGCTCCCTGCTAGCTGGGAGTCTGCTTCTCCCTCTCCCTCTGCTGCTCCACCCCCCCCACCTGCCGCCCCGCTCATGCTCTCTTGCATGCATGCACTCTCTCTCTCTCTCAAATAAGTAAATAAATAAAATATTTAAAAAGAAAAGATTATGATACAGAAAATGAGTGTGGACATAGATTAGATGTGGGGAGACCAGTGAATCTTGTTTGAACTTCCGGTGAACTTGAGTCCCACTTTCCCTGTGTTGTCCCTGTCACCCACTCTCCTTTGATTATGTGGTTTGTTGTAGGACTCAGTGGTCTTCGAGGATGTGGCCGTGGACGTCACCCTGGAGGAGTGGGCTCTGCGGAATCCTTCTCAGAGGAAGCTCTACAGAGAGGTGATGCTGGAGACCCTCAGGAACCTGGTCTCAGTAGGTAAGGAGGCATTCATCCTTCACTTAGTTATTTAGAGACTAGGTATGTATTCATTAAGCCTATTTCAAGATTTGGACTAAAGAAGGAATGCACATTGATCAATAAAACAGGCATGATCACAGCTATCATGGATCTAGAATCTAACAGTTTCTCTGTGACAGTAAAAATCTACATATTAACCTGTATTTTTCTATCTATCTTCTTTGAAATACTTAGGGTCCTTCAGTGTCATCAGTCTGGGTATATATCCATGAGTCACTTTGTGGGCGTGGAGAAGTTTGTTGTTCAAAATCCTGTGGTTTTTCTGTGCATATTAAATCGCCTCCAGGGGCCCCCCGGGTGGCTCACTTGGTTACATGTCTGCTTTCGACTCAGGTCATGATATGGCCCTGGGATCAAGCCCCGCATCAGGCTCCCTCATCTGCAGGGGCCTGCTTCTCTCTTTTCTTCTACCTGCTGCCCCCCTTGCTTGTGCATGTGTGCTTTCTCTGTCAAATAAATAAATAAAATCTCTTAAAAAATTAAAATATAAATTGCCTCCATTTTGACCTCTAGTGCCTCATTTTTTAAAAGATTTTATTTATTTATTTGACAGAGAGAGAGAGAGAGATCACAAGTAGGCAGAGAGGCAGACAGAGAGAGAGGGGGAAGCAGGCTCCCCGCTGAGCAGAGAGCCCGATGCGGGGCTCGATCCCAGGACCCTGAGATCATGACCTGAGCTGAAGGCAGAGGCTTAACCCACTGAGCCAGCCAGATGCTCCCCTCTTATGCCTCTTAAAAAAAATGAAGTGTTTTGTTTTTTTTTCGAGGACCGGCTTTATTGCAAGCACCCTCGGGCGAGGTTCCGCGACTCTGGGGGAAAGAGAGTCGGGAAGTCGCCAAAAAATGAAGTTTTGAAACAGCTAAACTGAATGTATTTTTTTGCTCACAGGTGCCTTCCTGATAAGATTTGTTCACTGTTTTTTTTAGATGATGAAACTCAACTTAAAACCAGTGGGTCCATTTCTCAGCAGGATAGTTTTGGAGAAAAATTATCCAATGAACAGAAAATAGCAAGGTTCACAAAAAATGACTTCTGGACCTCCCTTTTTGGAGAAAATTGGGAAGACCAGTGCATTGAAGATAAACACAACAATGAGGGAAGATATTTGAGGTGAGTTGCACTTTGGAGAAAACACAATAGTCCAGTAGAGAATCTTCCTATTTCATGAGATTAAAAAACAAAAACAAGAGGCACCTGGGTGTCTCAGTGGGTTAAAGCCTCTGCCTTTGGCTCAGGTCATGATCTCAGGGTCCTGGGATCAAGCCCCGCATCGGGCTCTCTGCTCAGCAGGGAGCCTGCTTCCTCCTCTCTCTCTGCCTGCCTCTCTGCCTGCTTGTGATCTCTGTCTGTCAAATAAATAAATAAAATATTTAAAAAAGTAGAGTCTCTTATAAAAAAACCCCAAAAACCCACAAAAACAAAAAACTGGTAAACCTTGCTCCAGATTTGTTAATTCACAAATCATTCCTTCTTTTTTTTTCTTCATGTGACTCAGACATTGAGCATTGGAAAGAGAATTCAGTGGGAAACAGTGATCAGGGAACCGTATGTGAGACACACTGTTGTAGTAGTAGGCTGTGCTTAATCCCATTCCCAAAGCAGCTAGTTTATTCCACTTTGAAATAATTCAAACAGGACAGAAGACCTGTATTTATGGGGTGCCTGGGTGGCTCAGTGGGTTAAAGCATCTGCCTTCAGCTCAGGTCATAATCCCAGGGTCCTGGAATCGAGCCTTGCATCAGGCTCCCTGTTCAGTGGGGAGTCTCCTTCTCCTTTTCTCTCTGCCCCTCCCGCTATGGTACTCTCTCTCTTTCTTTCTCTCTCTCTCAAATAAGTCAATAAACTCTTAAAAAAAAGAAAACCTACATACATATAGAAAATGGTAGAAATAATCCTAGCACTCATTAACAAATATTAATAAATTATGAATACCCAAACCATTAACAATGTGCCCCCCCCCTTTTTTAGCAGAAGTCATATAGTGGAGAGATTCTGTGAAAGTAGCAAAGGTGATACATGTGGAGAAATTGTGAGCCATATTCCAAATATTAAGCTGTTCAAGAAAACTTCTAGTGGAGTAAAACTATGAGTGCAGTCAGTGTGGAAAAGTCTTCAGGCATCGTTCATCCCTTAAGAGGCTCAAAAGGAGTCACACTGGATGCAAATTGTATCAATGTGAGGAATGTGGGAAAGCCTTCAGTTGTTCTTCGTACCTAAGGAATCATGTGAAAACTCACAGTGGAGAGAAACCCTATGCATGTCAGCTTTGTGGGAAAACATTTATTCGTTCCCATTCCCTCACTGGACATATAAGGAGTCACACTGGAGAGAAACCCTATGAGTGTAAGCAATGTGGAAAAGCCTTCAGTTGTCCTAAATCCTTTCGAGTACATGTGATTATGCATAATGGTGGGAAACCCTATGAATGTAAGCAGTGTGGAAAAGGCTTTAGCTGTCCCAAATCCTTTCGAGTACATATGATAATGCACACTGGAGAGAAACCCCATGAATGTAAGCAGTGTGGCAAAGCCTACTGTTGGCTCACATCCTTTCAGAGACGTGAGAATTCACAATGGAGAGAAACCCTATAAATGTGAAAAATGTGGGAAAGCATTTGGTTGGCCCTCATCCTTACACAAACATGTCAGAATGCATGCTGAAGAGAAACCTGTAAATGCAAACATTGTGGGAAGGCCTTCAGTTGGCCCCCATCCTTCCAAAAATGTAAGAATGCAGACTGGAGAGAAACCCTATAAGTGTGAAAAGTGTGGGAAAACATTTGGTTGGTCTTCGTCCTTGCACAAACATAACAGAAAGCACACTGGAGAGAAACCCATAAATGCAAGCAATGTGGGAAAACTTTCAGTTGGCCCTCATTCTTCCAAAAATATAAGAATGCAAACTAAGGAAAAGCCCTATAAGTGTGAAAAATGTGGGAAAGCATTTGGTTGGGCCGCATCTTTACACAAACATGTAAAAAAACACAGTGGAGAGAACCCTGTAATTGTAAGCAATGCGGAAAAGCCTTCAAATGGCCCTCATCCTTCTAAAACAGTAAGGATGCAGACTAGAGAGAAACCCCATACATGTGAAAAATGTGGGAAAACTTTCAGTTGCCCCAAATCCTTTCATAGCCATTTGAGAACTCATAGTCAACAAAAGAAAACTTGTAAGTAATGTGAGAAAACCTGATTCAAATTAACTCGTCTAAAACAGTTTGGAAAATCCACACCAGAAGAAAAATCGTGCAAAAGTTACAAAGATGGTATTACTCAGTGTCTCTACTTTAATGGGACCTCTAATTTTATATTATTTTTAAAAATTGTTCTGTAGGTATGGGGCCTTTAGACTAATGTAACATTGATATTTGCTTAGATTTTCTTCCTGGCCCAGTGTGTTCCAAATTGGGTATCACTTTCCCATTACATATATTCCATCATATTCTCTTCCTGAGAGAAACTATGACTTTTAAAGTTGGCACTTCTTTGCTTACATAAGGTATGTACTCTCAACACCTTTTTTTTTTTTTTTTTGGCCAGAGTTTCATTATTCCATTTTACTTGCTTGCAATTTTTGTAAGTATGTAAATTGGCAGAAATTTGTAGGTATGCAGTGGTCTTGAAAGAATATAGTTTCATATGAACTATTATTTCCATCTGTTGCTATATGCTCTTTGTCCTGGCTTCTGGTTAGGAAGTGGAAATATGTTTCAATTAAGAAGAGAATGAAATCTAGAGGTGTAGATGGTTGTGCTGGATTGTGTTCTATCAACTTAGGTAAGGCTAGGAACTACATTTCCCAGAGGCCTTCTCTATACGGTTCCATGATAGAATTCTGTAAGATCCCAGCTTGCATGAGATTTGGAAGAAGCAATTTTCAGTTTATTGAGCCACCACCACATAAGGAGATAGAGAGATGCATGAGGACTTTGTGGGCACCATCTGCAGCTTATTTTCCTGATTGCTAGTCTTGCCAATCAAAAGTAGCCTCAAAACACATAGCAACCGCATGAATTCCATTTTGTCAGAGGGGTGGCTTTTCAGACACCCTATCAGCTTTCCCATCATGGAGGTACCTCCGTGGTTAGATGTCCACAGCTCATATTTTCCCAAAAGCCCTATACTGTCCACCAGGCCACTGATTAGGACGTCACGGCTGTTGATATTATCTAATGCTCTGACCTCTTTTCTCTAGGTCTTAACATATTCGAATAACATCTGATTTGTATGGTGAACACCTCATTTACTTATTATTTCTTATGCTTCTTTGTTTCTGATTCCAGCTAGAACAGATGCAATGGAGCATCCATAACAACATATGGGACAGTGTTTCCCTGCAACATCATTGAGCAGCTACACTTACCCAGTATTTCTGTGAAATAAATAAGCACTACTGACATATTGGGGAGGCTGTGTGGGCTTTCTGTTACCACTGAATACAACCCCTCAGGATATGTTGTTATTAAGATTGAGATGTGTGGTTAGACACGATGTGTACTTTTTTGGTTGAACAAATGCTGTGTTCCTGAGAAATAGTCTACTAACTGTTTTCATATGAGTTATGTACTTTATAAGTGTATAAAATGTTTCTGGAAAATATCCTATTAACTGTGTTTTCAAATGTCTACTAATTTACTCTTTAATTTACGGAAAGTTGGGGCGCCGGGGGGGCTCAGTAGTTTAAGCCTCTGCCTTTGGCTCAGGTCATGATCCCAGAGTCCTGGGATCGAGCCCCGCATCGGGCTCTCTGCTCCGCGGGAAGCCTGCTTCCTCCTCTCTCTCTGCCTGCCTCGCTGCCTACTTGTGATCTCTGTCAAAATAAATAAATAAAGTCTTTTTAAAGAAAATTTTAGGCATGTCATATATGCTTATGAGACTGGACATGGATATTTGGGATCAGACAGTTTCTATGAATTGGAAGCACAGTGTATAGGTGTTTGTATTTAACATCCTTGTGAAATATTTTGAAATGGCATCATATATTTGGTACTATCATTTTGGGGCTCCTACACATTGACTGACATTTGTTCTGCAGAAAATCAGAGTTCCTCATAGTTTAAGGAAACTTATGGTTATCCATACAGTTCTAACCCCTCAATGAGCAGAGCGATATCTATGCAAGTCCACTGTGATTTCCTAACAGAAGCAAGGAGAAGAAGTATGGGTGGTAAAAGGGAAAACTACCCAAAGAATAAGTGAAGTAAGCAGCAGACCAGGGGTATCCTTTTGAGGGACATCCCAATTTATTAGACAACCTCACATAGGGAAATTTCAAAAGATTTTATTTCTTTGAGAAAGAGAGAGAGCAAAAGCACTAGTGTGCATGCAAAAGCAGGGAGAGGAGGAAGCAGACGCCCTGCTGAGCAGGGAGCACAACTCAGAGCTCGATTCTAGGACGCTGGGATCAAGATCTGAGCCAAAAGCAGACACTTAACCAACTGAGCCACCAGAAACCCCTAGGGAAAGTTTTAATAACCATCTATAGCAGGAGAACTTGTAAGCTTTTGTTTTAATAATCCACAAAGCCCAAGACGTCCATTTTGCTTGTTACAGGTATTCTTTCCACATCCTTAGACTTCCAATACATATTAGCAAAGAAAAATATAACAACACTGAATTTAATTAAAAGGCAAACGAAGTCCAGTCTTCATCCGTTTCTCATGTTAACTCTTGGTTTCACAGCACAGCAGAGATTAGTGTTATTGCATGATCCTTATTACCTCATTTGGTCACTTCTCCCAACGTCCTTCCAGTAGTACAAGTGACAGAAGTCAAGCATGTAAGCAGGGTCCTGTGTGAGCTTATGCACGCAATAATGGTGCACAATGGTAATGGAGCCTCTCTATTTTTTAGGCCTAATGTGTGCTACCACCTGTATTGGGCACTGTTGGAAATTTGAACTCTCCCAATTCTGGAGGACGAGTACACAACTTTCAAAATGTAACATTAAATTTTAAACACAGAATTGAAGGGGCACCTGGATGGCTCAGTTGGTTTAGTGTCTGCCTTCAGCTCAGGTCATAATTCCAGGGTCCTGGGATCGATCCCCACCTTGGGCTCCCTGCTCAGTGAGGAGTCTTCTTCGCCCTCTCCTTCTGCCCCTCCCACTGCTCCTTCTCTCTCTCTCTCAAAATAAATACATAAAATCTTTTCGAAATGAATACAGTATTCAAAAGACTACATTTTTATGACATTCTGGAAAAAGTGAAGGTATAAGGAACTAGAATAGATCAGAGGACTAAGAGTGGGGGGAAGTTTGTCTACAAATGGGCACTGAAGTTGTTTTCTTGGGAGAATGGAGTGTTCTGTATTTTGACTATGGTAGTAAAGGTATGAATTAATGAAAACCCACAGAACTAGACTTACAATGGCCAGTTTTATTCTTTTTAGATAAATTATTGGAAAACAAAGAAGCAAAAATATCTTATTAACTAAAGGACAACTCAAACCCACCCACATCCTTACTTTTCGGTGAGTAATAACAGTGCTTTCCGCCTCCCAGAGACTTGTGACCCATCAGGCCTTGCTTGGGCTCGCCTGAAGTCAGAACCCACTGCAGGGTCACACTGTCCGCCTCTGAGTCCCATTACCTGCGGGAAGTGAGAGGGGACCAGCAACGTGTCTCTGGGTTCACACCACGCTCCGGGGGCCAACACTCAGGGAATGCTGTGGTTTAAGATTAAAAAGTAATTCCGGGGCATTTTCAGGGATCCTCGGGGGGGGGGGGCGGGGGCAGTCGCCTGGCGGGGGGCACACCCATTCGGTCCCGTCCCGAAGCCGTCTGCAGCTCAGTGCGGGGCACCTGACATCCCGGGGTCAGACCCGACGCTGACCCGCGCTGCTGCAAATTTCCGCTCCTGATGTGCACCGGGGGTGCTCCCCGGTTCATCCCCGCGGAAACTCCACACGGCTGCAACGGGAGCCCGAGGAAAGAGCGTGACACGGTGACTCACATTCTTTCTCCGGAGCAACGGCGCCACAACGAACTCGGCACCCTGCCGCCAGCCTGGCAACCTCGCCTTGGAACTGGTCGGAGCCTCAACACCTCGCACGTGCGCACCATTCCCAGGAGGACGCCGCGCCCGCAGCCATGCGCATGCGCACGCCCTCACGCCCGCGGTCCCGCCGGCTCCCGCCTGTTCTCACGTACTAGCCGGGCGCGTCGCGCATGCGCCGTGAACGCCACGGTTTTCTTGGGCTCCAAACCCCTCAACAGCTCCGGGTGGAATCTGCAGAACCGTCCCCGCTGCACACGGTATTCACTTCCTGACCGCGAGCCACGGCGGATCCCACGTCCTCGGGGGAAATGTAGTACAGAGTAAGAGCCGCCTCAGAGCTCCCAACATGCAGCGCGGAAGCCGTGCTGGCTTCCGCAACATGGGGCCGCGGAGACACCTGGGACTTCCGGGTTGGCTGGAGTACGCAGGCGCAGGCTCCCGCCGCGGAGAACCTCGCCTGCGGCGGAGCCGAGACCCGCCCTCGGGCTTCTGGGAGGCGGAGAAGGCGCAGTCGATGTCTGGGTGGGCGGGCGTGCCCGAGGAGCCCGCCCGTGGGTCCTGCCCGCACGCTACCAGCTTCCGGTTGGCTCCTGGGCCCCAGAAGTCGTCGCCCATAGCCCATAGCCCGGAAACCGGAATGCCCGAGATGGAGGGACCTTGGCCTTCAGCAGCAGGATGCAGTGAGTGCGGCGGGCTGCGAGCGCGGGCGCGAGAGGACGCAGGCTCGGCGGCGGGAGCCCACCGAGGGGCCTGGCAGAGAACCCTGGGGCTGAGCGGGAGTGCGGGGGCCGCCCCTCTCCGCTTCCGGTGGAAAGCCGGGGGGAGCCGTGCAGGAGACCCCCATGTGTCAGGGGGCGAGGAGCCCTCTCCCGGCAGAAGTCTGCTGCACAGCGTGGCCGCGGACTCTGCCGGCCTGGCTGTCAGGTCGCAGGCTCTTGGGTACCAGAGGGTCATGGACACGAGCTCAGGTGGGTGCAGGCAGGCCCGTGCACCGTGAAGGTTCTGCAGTGTGATCGCTTCTTTCCAGCGGGCCTGCCGGAGGCTCCTTGGGAATTCCTTAGGGGGCCAGCGGAACCCTGGACTGCTTGGCGTGCGCACTTGACCCTTCCCGGGGCGGGTCAAATGCATGTGAGCCCTGAGTGCTGGGATGGAAAGGTCCCCCAATAATGGGTCTGATACAATGTGAAAGTCAAGCAAAGCTTTATTTCCAGCCAAGCATCAAGAATCAGACTGACTGTTCGGGGCTGTCTCTTGCAAAGAGGCGACTCCTCCCTGCCTTACAGACTAGCTTTTTTTTTTTTTTTTTTTAATTTATTTATTTATCAGAGAGGGAGAGAGAGAGCAAGCACAGGCAGACAGAGTGGCAGGCAGAGACAGAGGGAGAAGCAGGCTCCCTGCCGAGCAAGGAGCCCGACGTGGGACGCGATCCCAGGACGCCGGGATCGTGACCTGAGCCGAAGGCAGCCGCTTAGCCAACTGAGCCACCCAGGCGTCCCTACAGACTCGCTTTTAAGGGCAAAGGCCATGTGGTTGGGCCTGGCCACGCACAGGTGGCCAATGAGCTTGTAACACACGGAGAAAGCTGCACAGTCATGCTAGGTCACACATAAGTGACCAATTGAATTACAATTTACCCTATAGTGGATATTTGAACTAGCGTATCACGTTGGGCAGAATTGGTGCCCAAAAGGCCCCCAAAGGGCGGGGCCCATAGCCTTTGGTAGCTAGGGAGAGGTATGCGCCCCCACTGATTGGATACCTCCACCTGGCCTGACCCACCCTTGTATTTGGGCTTTGTTACCTGGGACTGGTTTCCGGGACTTGTTTTTAAGTAAGTTCCCTGAGGGGGGGCAGGGTCAGTTTAAGTTTTACTGCGTAAACAACAAAATCACTGTTTAACCGATGGAATCCCTCTGGCTAAATAGGCCTTTACCGGATCAACTGTGGGAAGCTTGTGGGTCTGTGGGAACCCGGCATTTCAGTAAGCATCTAGGCTTTGAGCGGGGTGCTGTTGATTAGGAGTGATCGGGCGGAGGGACTGTCTGCTCCCACCTGGACTGAGCTTCTAAGGACACATGAGTGAAATATTAGGTATATGGTGTTGTGCCCGAGTTTTCGCGTCCAGAGACCACCAAGGAGCCAAGCACTGATGCAATCACACGAGGGTTTATTCCACAAGCTTAAGCTTGGGCCCAAGTATACTTGACACAGCGGAGTAGGGACTTGGAGCCCGAGCTTAACTCAGGCAGGGGTATTTATGGGTTCCTGTTACTAAAGCAGGGTGGGGGTTTGTGGAACCAAAGAAGGGTGGGGCTTCCTGAAACTAAGGTAAAGTAGGGGAAAGTTCAGCCCTTGGGCACAGGGGTCTGAGATGGCTGTACTTAGGCTAAGACTAAACCTGAGGTGGGATGGCCTTGATTTTTCTCGGCCTCCACAATGGGACCATGATAAATTCTAGAGGGAAAAAGTAGGGGGAGCGTGCAGAGGGTCTGGCTGTGTTGGTGTCCCTCAGAGGTCGGTTAGTGTCCGGCATTTCTGGGAGCGTGTGTACCTTTATTCCAGGTTTCAAAGCGTAGGTGATTGTGTCTTCCCCAGGGGCCACATGGGATGTGGCTGGGATTGTTGCGTGGTGGGAGTTGTGTTCAGGCAGAGTGTCTGTGAGTCTCCTGCGTTACTGCGGTGAAAACAGTTCTTCCTGGATATTTCACTTCCGTGTGTAGTGACCTAATGTTGGCCGTTTAGATTTCTTCTTTGGAGAAGGTGTCTACTCAGTTCTTCTCCCCATTTTTAAAAAAAATTTTAAAAGATTTTTATTTATTTATTTGATAGGCAGAGATTACAAGTAGGCAGAGCGGCAGGCAGAGAGAGAGGAGGAAGCAGGCTCCCTGCTGAGCAGAGAGCCCGATGTGGGGCTCGATCCCAGGACCCTGAGATCATGACCTGAGCCAAAGGCAGAGGCTTTAACCCACTGAGCCATCCAGGTGCACCTCTTCTCCCCATTTTTAAACTAGATTGTTTGTTTCTTATGCTATTGAGTTGTGTGAGTTCTTTATCAGATACATGACTTGCAGTTATTTTCTCCCAGTCTCTTGGTTGCCTTTTCATTTTGTTGATGGAGAAAAGTTTGTGGTAATTAAAAATACTACGGTCTCAACCATCTAACACCCATTAGGATGGCTCCTTTTAAAAAAAGACCAGAAAACAACAAGTGAAGATGTGGGGAAATTGGAAGTCTTGTGCACTGTAGGTAGGAACATAATGTGCGGTTGCTTAGGAAAATAGTGTGGTTGTGCTCAAAATATTAAAGACAGAATTACTGTATGATCCAGCAACTGTACTTCTGAATATGTACCCAAAAGAAATGAAGGCAGGGACGAAGGTATTTGCACATCCATGCTCATACCAACATTATTCATAATAGCTAAAGGATGTAAGCAACCCGGGTGTCCAGCAATGGAATGATGGATAAATGAAACGTGGTGTATATATACAGTGGAATATTATTCAGTCTTAAGGAAGGAAATGCTAATACCTTCTACAAAATGGATATGGCTTGAAAACATTATGCTAAGTGAAATAAGCCAGTCACAAAAAGACTGATGCATGGTGGTTGCCCATGGTGGGGTGGTGATGGAGGGACAATGGGGATTTCTTGTTAAGTGGGTATAGAGTCTCAGTTGTGCAAGATGAAAACAGTTCTGGAGGCGGATGGTGCTGATAGTTGCACAACATTGTGAATGTACTTGGTGACCCTGAACTCCACCCGTAAAAATGGTTGAGATAGTAAATTTTATGTTGTGTATTTTACCACAATTTTAAAAATATATAAATGTCTCAATTTAAGAACCAAATTCATGCGTCATATAATAGTAGTCTCCTCTGGAATGAGGAAAGGGCACGTCATCTTATGCTAGAGTGCTTGTTATCTGCTGCTGCATAAGATCATTTCAAAACCTACAGATTAAAACAAACACTGATTTTGCTAACAAATGTGCTGTTTGACCAGGACTGGATATTGCCATACTTGCTCACTTCACCACTACACTGGAGCTAATTGGAGTATACTTTTGGCCAACTTGTTTTTACAGTTTCTACCATACCTTTTTATCTTGGAGATCATAGGGAACTTTATAGCACGTTGCAGTGTTGACACATAAAATATTCCAGTATCAGTTTTTACCCCTTTTAGCAAAAGTGTCCTTTTTAGTTCACCATCAGTAAATTTGATCATGTAATGATCCCAGGGTCCTGGGATTGAGCCTCACATTGAGCTCCCTGCTTGGCGGGGAGTCTGCTTCTCTCTCTCCCTCTGCACCTCCTCCTCCTGCTCGTGCTCTCTCTCTCTCAAATAAATAAATAAAAATCTCTTAAAAAATATGTGGTGTATATACAGAATGGAATATTACACGGCCACCAAAGAAAAATGAAATCTTGCCATTTGCAACAGTGTGCATGGAACTAGGGGGTATTATGCTAAGTGAAATAAGTCAACCAGAGAAAGACAATTATGTGATCTCACTGATATGTGGAATTTAAGAAACAAGGCAGAAGGTCATAGGGGAAGAGAGGGACAAAATGAAATAAGATGAAACCAGAGAGGGAGACAAACCATAAGAGACTCTTGATCTTAGGAAACAATCTGAGGGTTGCTGGAGGGGAGGGGTGTACGGGGATGTAACTGGGTGATGGACATTGGGGAGGGTATATGTTGTAATGAGCACTGGGTATTCTACAAGACTGATGAATCACAGACCTGTACTCTCGAATGAAATGCTAATTTATATGTTGATTCATTGAGTTTGAATTTTAAAAGCTAATTAAAAATAATAAAAATTTTAAAAGATAATACAAACTAGGTGAAACTCATTCATGCTTTTCTCTTTTGAGGATAGTGACCAGAAGGGAGCACAAATGGAGCTTCAGGGGCTGGCAATTTTCTGTTTCTTGATCTGGTGTTGATTACGTGGGTGCATTAACTTTATAACAATTCAGTGAGCTGTTTTATTGTATGTTCATTTTTCTGTATGCCTATTGCATTTATATAAAAGATTAAAAGGAACAAATGGAAAATATGACTGTGAGTAGACCAGCAAAATTAAGAACTCCAAGGATGAAGTACCAGCAATTTATACACCTGAATAGAGACTGAGTGAAAGTAAAGTAAAGTAGAACAAAATGTCAAGGTTGAAGCCCACCCAGGCAAAATTGGTGGCAAGTACAGAGGAGAGAGTCTGAGACATTATGATTGTCAAAATTATGGACTTTGGAATGTGGCGGAAGAGGATAATTTATACTTATGGCACCTATGTAAAATATCATTGAAATATGAAAACTGTATCCAGTTCAGGAAACCCAACAGCTTATTCTGTCCTGTCCTCCTGGAATACAAAATCTTGCTTTTGAGGAGCCTGGAGTACACACTGTCCTACTTCCAGTAAACAGTCCAGCAGGAAAATTCTTATCATTCAGAATATTATACTGTTCCATATACATTTTTCTTTTAAGGGGCCGGGTCACCAGTGCTGCTATTAAAACAGTTCTTCCTCAGAAGAAGTGGAACTAAAAAGAGATGCATAAATTGTAGTGGAAAATGAACTCAGGAAAGCAAAACATTTAAGATTGAGGCATAGCTTTGAAATATTTTGATACACCAGTTGATGATAACTTACTTCCATCAGATTCCAGTGTAAAAATATCTAATATCCATAATATCTACAGTGTCCATTTCAATTTTTGTGAAAGTCAAATAGACAACATAATAAGTGCATAAAGTGGTACATATTAACACATGAAAATAGAGACATTAAATTTATATCTATGTGTTACTTGAAATGCCATGTACTCTCTAATGCTTGAGGACCGTGAGTAATCTGTGAATGTTAGTGTGGTTTCTTAAAACTCTGTATTTAAAATCCAGGCAAACCTGTGACCTGGGCCTATGATCTTGAGTTAGTTGAATTCTCCTTTCAGTTTCCTAATCTATAACTGGAGAAGGCCATAACTGTCACTCAAGGTGTAGGATTAAGTGAGGTAAATTACGGAAATTGGTCCACAGGTGTTTCACGGAAGAGTTCAAAGGACTCAACTTTTTTTGTAGAGTCATTTAAAGACATCATAGGTGGGATTGGGAAATTAATGACATTGGGAAAAGAAATTTTGGCGACACTGGGGAGTGACTCCACTACAAAATTGCTCCAACAAGTGATATTTTCTAGTTGATGAAAATTCCAACATAAATAAGGATAAAGCTACTCATGTTATTGGACAACTGTAACATTGATGAGAGGACATCAATTTGTTTTACCTGAGCTCTTTGAACTTTTCAGGACTTCACAGGGAGGATCATTTACCCAATAAATTATAGACTTGGTGCTACAGAAAATAGTGGGAATCATTATCTATCAGGGAACAAACTGTAGACTCTCAGCTTTCTCCACATATTCTACTTCTGTTTCAATGAGGAGCATCTCGTGAAGGACATTGTAGGTCATGTAACTGGCATCCACAGTGGTCCTGTGTAAAGGGTACAAAGGCATAATCCTCAAGGAAGCAGCCAGTGAACATTGCTCTAAAACTTCACAGTCAAAACCAGAAAAAAATAGCACCAGAAACAGAAAGGCCATAATTCCCCCCAAGGAAAAATATGTGGGTATTTAGAAGGATCAGCTGTCTATAGAAATGTTTAAACTAGGAATGTCATGGTTCAGACATAAAAAAGTGAAAATCCCTTTGAAAATGGCATGAACTCTTTCTTGCTGGTAGGGAAATCCCACAATGCAGTCATAATCTACACCTCTCACAATGTTATGGTCCCCAGTGCAGCTGTATGGAGCGTATTCGTGTGCTAATGTCAAGTGTCACATTGGTTGGTGAGTCTATGACTCTGGAGAGTGAAGTTCCGTATAACAATAGTGGAAGCACTCAGTAATTCAGGCATCCTCTGTAATGCTGTACAGATATTGCTCCTAACCATTTCCTCCCTCAAGTCTGAGAACCTACTCGAATCTTTCATATCACCAAAGGCAAACAGCCCGACCAGGTACAGCTGAAATGCAGTGATAGTACCATCATGTCGGGGCCAAAGAAACATCCCTGAAAGCCATCAGATACAGAGTTGAAAACTGACCTTTGGCAATCAGAAGGTGACAAAAATCACAGGTGATCTGAATGAAAAGGGAAAAGCAGGGTCCGTTTTCCAGCTAGTGTTAATAATGCAGTGGGCAACACTGTAGGTAGTACCATCATCAGACAATCACCCATAAGCACTCCAGGAGATCTTCCTCGGGCGCCTGGGGGGCTCAGTGGGTGAAGCCTCTGCCTTCGGCTCAGGTCATGGTCTCAGGGTCTCGGGGTCGAGTCCCGCATTGGGCTCTCTGCTCAGCGGGGAGCCTGCTTCCCCCCCTCTCTCTTCCTGCCTTTCTGCCTACTTGTTATCTCTCTTTCTCTCTGTCAAATAAATAAAATCTTTAAAAACAAAAACAAACCGGGACGCCTGGGTGGCTCAGTTGGTTGGACGCCTGCCTTCGGCTCAGGTCATGATCCCGGAGACCCGGGATCGAGTCCTGCATCAGGCTCCCAGCTCCACGGGGAGTCTGCTTCTCCCTCTGACCTTCTCCTCGCTCATGCTCTCTCTCACTGCCTCCCTCTCAAATAAATAAACAAGATCTTTAAAACAACAACAACAACAACAAAAACAAACCAAAAAACTAATGTATGTACTATGGCCTCAGAATGTGTGTGGTTTTTTTTTCAGACTGTGTGTTTAAAAAGATGAATTTACAGTATTGTTTGGACAATCCATAATTGTATTGGAATATTTTAACATATCCTTTCAGTACATGAAAGGTAATATTTTAAGCATACAGAAAATATAAAAACAGTTTTACTAGGATTTTTCCGAGAATTAAGTACCAAAAATTTGTTTGACCAAAAAGCACAAATTATTTTGCGAACATAAAAACTTTAACTGAACACACTATCATTTAGAGATTGCATCCAGCTATAACAAGGAACTTCAAAATCTGCCTCATGTATTTACAAGGTACCTATTTCTCATATAGAATTGTCCAGAAATGAAAAAGTACAGGTAAATGCAACCAGCCAACATGCAACCAGGAAACAAAATCCATTGTGTTTTCTGACACAATTATAAATTTCAGAAGTTCCTGTGGAGTCAGGTACACAGGGCCACTGGACATACTGTAGCAAGATGTTTATGACACCAATTCACAAATATGGTAAAATTGGAGAATGAGGGAGTGTCAGAAAAGGCCACCAACCAAAAACTAAGTAAGTCAGCGGCGTGGATGGATGTGTTAGAGCTTGCAGGAGAATCTAAGTTGTGGATATGTGAGAATGGAGGTGGACGACAGGAAAGCTATGGGAGATGCCTGTGGATGGCACCAGATCTGATGAAATGAAGTAAAAAAAAAAAGATGTTTGGTTTCTAGACACTCTTGATTAATGGGCCCAGAAGGCAGGAAAATCTGCTGGAAATTGGGTGCTTACCAAGCTCTGATGCATACATTTTACCATGCAATGGTTCCCAAAACATATTTTCCATTTCTGCTTTCCGACCTCATGCAAAGTTTCCCTCTTTGCCATCTCTAATATGGGACAATATGGGGAAGAGATTCTGGGAAATGTAGTTCCCAGGCTTACCCACATTGATACATCACAATGTATCACAAAATAGCTACTCTAGCTTTTATCATATTCAAGAAACAAGATCTCTGTTTTTAATTCAAAGCCCTGTACCCAATTCCTGCCAAGAGCTAGGGTGAGCAAAAATGGGCAAAATAGGAAACTAAGTCAAATGATGGTGTCTTCATTCAACAGCTTTACACTGAGGAATCTGCCAGAAAATAAAATACTGTGTCCACTAATTAGAAGAAACTCCAAACATACATTATTTTTAAGTACTAAAGACAGAACCTCAAGAATATGTTTT
The DNA here is from genome assembly GCA_004024625.1 of Mellivora capensis. Classification (NCBI taxonomy): domain Eukaryota; kingdom Metazoa; phylum Chordata; class Mammalia; order Carnivora; family Mustelidae; genus Mellivora; species Mellivora capensis. The sequence continues at coordinate 29,305 of PISX010015581.1, forward strand.
TCTTAGGAGGAAAGAGAGATGAGATGTCTGATATATAAATCCCAGTATGTGCAAGAAACAAAATTCCGATGACACCAAAGTATCATTATCATAATAACCATCTGCTTGAAACCTAATGAAATTAGAAATAAAATAGATCTAAAATCCCAAAGATTACATATTTAAAAATACACTTCAAAAGGTCTGTTGAGGGACGCCTGGGTGGCTCAGTTGGTTGGGCGGCTGCCTTCAGCTCGGGTCAGGGTCCCGGTGTCCTGGGATCGAGTCCCGCATCGGGCTCCTTGCTCGGCGGGGAGCCTGCTTCTCCCTCTGCCTCTGCCTGCCACTCTGTCTGCCTGTGCTTGCTCTCTCTCTCCTCCTCTCTCTCTGACAGATAAATAAATTAAAAAGAAAAAAAAAAGATCTGTTGATCAAAAGGTATGTAATTTGGCTGACAGGGTATAGTGGGTAAAATGGTGGCCCCCAACAGATATGTCCCCTCTGAATCTGTGAATGTTACTTTATTTGAAGAGTCATAGCAGATGTAATAAGGATCTCAAGATGAGATCATCCTGGATTAGGGTGGGTACTGAATCCTATGATACATGTCCTTACAAGAAAAGGGGACAAAGCAGGTAGAAATGGTGTTGTTAAGACAGGGGCAGAAATTGGAACGTCCAAAAAGCCAAGGAACACTAGGTGTTGCTGGTAGCCATCAGAAGCTTGTAAAGAGGCATGGATCGAGTTTCTCCTTAGAACCCTGTGAAGGAACTTATGTATATTTTAGTAGAGACAGAGGGGCGCCTGGTGGCTCAATCATTAAGCATCCTGGGATCAAGCCCCACATCAGGCTGCCTGCTCAATAGAGAGCCTGCTTCTCCCTCTCCTGTTCTGCTCCCCCTGCTTGTGCTCTCTCACTCTCTCGCTGTTTCTCTGTCAAATAAATGAATAAATAAAATTTTAAAATCTTTAAAAAAAATGGAGACAGATGGGGCGCCTGGGTGGCTCAGTGGGTTAAAGCCTCTGCCCTCAGCTCTGGTCATGATCCCAGGGTCCTGGGATCGAGCCCCGCATCAGGCTTTCTGCTCAGCAGGGAACCTGCTTCTTCCTCTCTCTCTTCCTGCTTCTCTGTGATCTCCATCTGTCAAATGAATGAATAAAATCTTAAAAAAAAATAGAGACAGAGAGAGAGCATGGTGGGGGGAGGTAGGAGAAACAGGGAGAGAGAGAATAGTAAGCAGGCTCCATGCCCAGCATGTAGTCCCAGATTGGGGCTCACTCTCACAACTCTTGATCATGACCTGAGCCAAGATCAAGAGTTGGATGCTTAATGAACTTAGCCACCCAGGGGCCCCAGAAGGAACCAATCTTAATGACACTTTGATTTCCAACTTTTAGCCTCCATATCTGGAAGAGAATACATTTATGTTTCTTTAAGTTACCAACATTGTGGCAATTTGTTAGCGCTGCCTTGGCAAAGTAATACTTAAAGGAATATTTATCTCCTAATTGTATTTCTCAGGAAGAATTGGAAATAATGGGTGCCTGAGCAACTCAGTTGGTTAAATGTCTGCCTTTGGCTCAGGTCATGATCCCCGGGTCCCAGGATTGAGCCCCACATCGGGCTCCCTGCTCAGCAGGGAGCCTGCTTCTCCATCTCTTGCTCCTCCTTCTTGTGATTTTTCTCTGTCAAATAAAATCTTTTTTTTTTCATAAATTTTATTTATTTATTTGACACAGAGAGAAATCACAAGTAGGCAGAAGTAGGCAAAGAGGCAGGCTCCCTGCTGAGCAGAGAGCCCGATGCGGGGCTCCATCCCCGGACCCTGGGATCATGACCTGAGCCGAAGGCGGAGGCTTAACCCGCTGAGCCACCCAAGTGCCCCTAAAATAAAATCTTAAAAAAAGGGATTTGTAAATAATGTGATAGAAGTGTACTTTAAGAATAAGGCACTAATAAAGCCAACAATAGAAGATGCTTATAAAAATTTTCTAACAGGGGCACCTGGGTGGCTCAGTAGGTTGAGCCTCTGCCTTCGGCTCGGGTCATGATCTCAGGGTCCTGGGATCGAGCCCCACATTGGGCTCTCTGCTCAGCGGGGAGCCGGCTTCCCTCTCTCTCTCTGCGTGCCTCTCTGCCTCCTTGTTATCTCTGTCTGTTGAATAAATAAATAAAATCTTTAAAAATTTTTTCTAACAGTATGTAATTTTTTGGTGCACAGCAAGTGATGTCATTTACATGAAGGTTTCACAATTTACTGACATAGGGTTTCCCTCCTGTGGGAGTCCCTGTCTTTTTTTTTAGGGTAAGGGACTACAGAAGTCTTTCTCACACTGCTTTCATTTAGAGTTTCTCCCCACTGTGAATTCTAACATGTCTCTGTAGGGATGAGAGTCTACTGAAGGCTTTACCACATTCCTTACACTCATACGGTTTCTCTCTACTATGAGTTCTCAATGTCCTTGAGATTATGCTGACCAACTGAAAGCTTTCCACATTCCTTACATATAAAGGGTTTCTCTCCAGTGTGAATTCTCACATGTGTTCTGAAGTAGGAGGGACTGCTGAAGGCTTTCCAACATTCATTACATGCATACGGTTTTTCTCCTGTGAGAGTTCACAAATGTCCCTTAAAGGATGAGGTGCTGCTGCAAACGGCCGTGCTGCCAGCGGCCTCGCTGCCGGGAGTGGCACCGCTACAAATGGCCTCACCGCCAGGAGCCGCAGCACCGCCGCGAGCGGCCTCACCACCCCGAGCCGCGGCACTGTGGCACTTGTCCGGAGCGGCCTTGTTGGAGCGGTGTCATTCCGGGGAGTGGCCTCGTCCAAAGCAGCCTCATCCAGAGTGGCCTCGTCTGGGGAGTAGCCTTCTTGGGAGCAGCCTTGTCAGGGTCATCATCGCCTCTTCGTAAGAGATGGCCCTGACTGGTCCGTTTGATTTTCGATGCTTGGCGTGAAATAAAGCTTGCTTGACTTTCGCTTTGCATCAGTCTCATTCCTTTGATCACGGACCCTAGCAGTGGAGGCTCGTCCGGGATCAAACAACAATAACTGAGCCAGCATCAGAATTTCTGGGAAAAGCCTCCGGAGGTATTGGGATCTTGTCTGTCTGTCTGGTTGTGGAGCTTCAGGGTATAGCCCACCAGGGAGAAGCTGGACGCGGCCATGCTCCCCAGGGCTGGAGTGGATGTGGGGACGCCCCATCCCTCTGCTGGTAGATCAACAGGGGCTTCGAGTCCCCCCAGGCAGTCGGGGGGTTCGAGTCCCCCTAGGTGGTCACTGGGGGTTCGAGTCCCCCTAGGTGGTCACCGGGAGTTCGAGTCCCCTTAAGCGGTCACCGGGGGTTCGAGTCTCCCTAGATGGTCAGGGGATCGCCGGGGGTTCAAGTCCCCCTGGGTGGTCAGGGGCCTGCCGGGGGGGGGTTGAGTCCCCCTGGGAGGTCTGGGGATTTCTGGGGGTTTCAAGTCCCCATGGGCGGTCAGGGGCCTGCCGGGGGGTTCAAGTCTCCCTGGGATTCAGGGGGCGGCCAGTGGTGTTCAAGTCCCCCTGGGTGGCGGGGGGGTTTTGAGTCCCCCTAGGTGGTCACCGGGGATGGAGAAAATCCCCACCGGTGGCAGGTTCTGGGTAAGGACTGCTGGGTCTGTGGTTGTCTTTGTGTTGTCTTTTTGTCATCTGTTGTGTTGCTGTGTTTGAAGGAATGGGGCAAACAGAGAGTAAGGGGACTCTGGCTTTCATCTCTCCATTCATCATAATAGATGTGGGGCTTCCTCTCACTCATTTCGTGTGTTAAGGGCTATAACTGGGGCCAACTGGGGTTAATCTAATTCAGGACAGAGACTTTAGGAAATATTCCCAAGCAGCTGCTGAAACTCCCTTTGTTTTGGGGAGTTTTTTGCCTTCTCTAGCCCGACGTGGACTGCCTAGCCCCTCCCCCTTGCTGGCAGGAGAGCATGGTGTCTTGAAGTGGAATGGGCCCAGGTGGAATGTGAAATCTGTTAGCAGGGGGATGACTGAACTGATGGTTAATTTTCTGCCTCAGGGTTTTAATGGGTAATTGTTAAAGTGGTTTTCATAGTCTTTGGTATCCTGAAGCTTTGAAGTTTTGCTTGGATGACAAAGGGGATGAAATGCTAGGGCACTGGTTGCTGGAACTAGGTTTGTGCTTTTAAAATCTGTTGGTAAACCTGTTTTGTGCTTAACTGCTGTTCCAACAGTTCACAATTGGTTAATATTTAGTCTTCACTAGACTGAGATGTTTCTAAGAAAATGTAAATGATTTTCTCTTTGCCCACCCAGAATTGTAAATGAGATCTCTTTGACTCATAAGGCTTTTCTTTGATATGCTAAGTTACTCAGGAGGTACTGCTAAATCAATGATAAACCTTGGGTTACATTTGGGTAAATGCTGTAACTGCTCCAGGGGTCCTATACATTTCCTGAAGTTTCAATGTTTTGATAAGGGTCATCACTTGGTATTTAGCCATGTCTATTCTGAGCTTTTGTCATTTGTAGTTGTTTTGGTTCTCTTGTAAGATGAATTCTGCTTTAAGGGACATTCATATGGGAGACTTTCAAACAAATACAGGTCTTTGATATGTTGAAATACTGGAACTGAAATGGGTAAGAATTTCCAGAAGTAAAAGCTGTACTCGGACTAAACCAGAATTAGTATGGTGACTCAAGGTAAGAATGAATCTCCAGGAGCTTTCCTAGAAAGGCTTATTGAAACCTATAAAATGTACAGCCCGATCAACTCTGAGGCACCCCAAAATCAGAGGGCGGTGAATCTTGCTTTTGCCAGTCAGTCAGCCCCAGATATAGGGAGGAAACTTCAGAAAATTGAAGGATTTGAAGGGAAGAATCTGAATTAGTGGGAATAGCAGAAAAGGTGTTTAACAACAGGGATGCACAGGAGGATGAAAAACAGACAAAAAGCTGGTTAAGGTCTTGGCATTACATGAGGCAGGTAGGGGATAGTAAATGGAAGGAAAAGCCTAAGCACAGAGAAGGCAGGCAGGAAGACTTAGATTCAGATCAGTGCATTTACTGTAAGGAAAAAGGACACTGGGCCAGGGAGTGCCCCCAAAAGGAAGACGGCAATGCTGGCCACCAGAGTAAAAATTGAAGTAGAGGGGAGATCATCTGATTTTTGGTGGACACGGGAGCCCAGTTTTCATCATTACTTAAACCTATGGGAAAACTATCTGGAGAGGAAGTCTGGGTACAAGGAGCAAATGGCACAGAGAGACATAAATGGACAACAGAAAGGACTTTAAATTTGGCCTCAGGAGTAAACATCGATTTTTGGTCCTCCCTAAAGCCCCATATAACTTGATGGGAAGAGATCTCCTCCACAAGCTAAGAGCTGGCATTCAGCTCTCGGAAGGAGACATGACTGTAACCTTGGGACAACCCACTGTGCAGGTGCTTATGGCAGCAGCAGATGAATACCTCCTTTACGAGCCAGTCTCAAAACCAGAGGAGACAAAGTGGGGGAGGCTTCTCCAAATCCTGCAGGTCGAGTTTCCCGATGTCTGGGCAGAAGGGAAGCCCCCTGGCTTGGCCAGGAGACAACCTCCAGTGGTGGTACAATTAAAGGCGACGGCTATGGCTGTTCGAGTCCGGCAGTACCCCCTTCCCTGGGAAGCAAAGGAAGGGATCAGAAAACACATTAACCGCCTCCGAGGAGATGGGATCCTAGTTCCTTACAAATCTCCATGGAACACACCTTTGCTGCCCATCAAAAAGGCCGAGACTGGGGAGTATCAACCCATTCAGGACTCGGGGGAAGTTAATAAATGGGTTGAAGATATCCACCCGATGGTGCCTAACCCCTATACCCTACTCTCCCTCCTGGGCCCCAAAATAACTGTGTATACCATCTTGGATCTCAAGGATGCATTTTTCCGCATATCTTTAGCAAGGGAATCTCAGCCCCTTTTTGCTTTTGAGTGGTCCGACCCACAGGAAGGGTTCCAAGGCCAGCTCACCTGGACAAGACTTCCCCAAGGATTCAAGAATTCACCCACCATTTTTGATGAGGCCCTACATGAGGATTTGCGTGAGTACAGAACCTCCAACCCAGGAGTCACTCTGTTACAGTATGTTGATGACAGCGGCTAGTAGCCGCTGAGGACTATGAGTCATGTTTGTGGGAGACGAGAGCTCTCTTACGGACTCTGCAGGAAAAAGGGTATCGGTTGTCAGCAAAGAAAGCACAGCTCTGTCAGAGCCATACCACTTATCTAGGCTTTGATCTCCACGAGGAAGTGCGTTCACTGTCTGAGTCCAGGAAACAGGTGATCACCCAATACCCCCGCCCTACCACATCCCAACAAGTGAGAGAGTTTCTTGAGGTGGTGGGCTACTGTAGGCTGTGGATACTGCAGTTTGCGGAGATTGCCTGACCTCCCTACGAACTGGAAAAAGGGGGGCTCACTATGATATAGTGGACAGCTGAGGCAGTAGGAGCATTTCGGGAATTACAAACAGCCTTCCTGAGTGCCCCAGCATTGGCCATCCCAGATGTTACCAAGCCCTTCCACTTGTATGTGGATGAAAAAGCAGGGGTGGCCAAAGAAGTTTTGACTCAGACTCTGGGGCCTTGGCAAAGGCCAGTAGCCTATCTTAGTAAGTAACTAGATCCAGTAGCAGCTGGGTTCCCCCCTTGCCTCTGCATAATTGCTGCCACGGTCCTCCTGGTCAAGGATGCAAGTAAGTTGAATTTGGGTCAAAATCTCATCTTGCCCACCACCCACACTATCGAGGGCCTTCTCCGGACTCCACCAGACTGATTGATGACGAACGCCTGAGTGACGGGGTATCAGGCCCTCCTCCTCAACGAACCAAGAGTGACCTTCCGGCCCCTGGCAGTGCTAAATCTAGCCACGCTGCTGCCAGAGGAGCTGGCTGACCACCCACACGACTGCGGGGAGGTCCTAACCCAAGTCGCAGGAATAAGCCCGGATCTCAGAGACATTCCCCTCCCGGATGCCGAGATGACTCTGTTCACAGACAGGAGTAGCTACATGGTTGATGGAAAGAGGTATGCGGGGGCTGCGGTGGTTTCTCCTGAGCAGGAACTCCGGAGAGCAGCCCTGCCACACGGAACTTCCGCACAAAAAGCGGAACTGATTGCACTCACTAAGGCACTGCAGATGGCCAAAGGTAAAACCGCCAACATCTATACGGACAGCAGGTACGCCTTTGCTACTCTCCATATACATTGGGCTATTTATAAAGAAAGGCGCCTATTAACAGCAGAAGGAAAAGGAATTAAAAACAGAGGAGAAATATTGGCTCTCCTCCAGGCTATTTGGGACCCAAAAGAGGTGGCCTTTATGCATTGCTCAGGACACCAAAAGGGGACTGATCTGATTTCAAAAGGAAACCAACTAGCAGATCAGGCCACAAAGCAAGCAGCCCGAGAAACAGTACAAGAACTAGTTACACTCCCGGCTCTAGCCCTACCAGAAAAACCGAACTATTCAGAAGATTTAAAGTATTTACAGAAATGGGTTAAATTGGACTATGAAAGGGACTGGGATAAAACTAAATCAGGAAAAATAATTCTTCCTCGAAGACTAGGTAAGAAGTTAGTAGACCAGATACATCAGGGTACTCATTTGGGGACACGCAAACTCAAGAAGCTTATAGGCAAGCAGTTCCAGGTTTCTAAATTAGGGCGTATGATTCAGGATGTAGTTGATAGATGTGCTCAATGCCAGGCAGTTAATGTGGGAAGAACTAAAATGGGAAGAGGGAAAAGAGAAAGAGGTAAGGAACCAGGAATTTATTGGGAAATAGATTTTACAGAAATGAAACCCAGAAAATATGGGCACAAGTATATGTTAGTTTTTGTAGATACCTTTTCAGGCTGGGTAGAGGCTTTTTCTGCCAAACATGAGACAGCAGGAGTGATAGCCAAAAAGCTACTAGAAGAAATAATTCCTAGGTTTGGGCTGCCTCTCGCGATCGGGTCAGACAATGGCCCTGCATTTGTGAGTTCAGTCTCACAAGCATTGGCCAAGGCCGTGGGCACTAATTGGAAACTACATTGTGCCTACCGGCCCCAGAGTTCCAGGCAAGTCGAGAGAATTAACCAGACTCTTAAAGACACCTTGACAAAGCTAATTCTGAAGACTGGTGGTGGATGGGTGGATCTCCTTCCTTTCTTCCTCCTCAGGGCACGATGTACGCCCTATTTAAACAAGGTGACCCCATTTGAAATAATGTTCAGGAGACCCCCCCGGTCTCTCCTTGGCTACAAGAGGTTGCCCTAGCAGAAATGACTGATCAGTCTGTACTCCAGTCACTGCAGGCATTACAGTCTGTCTTAAAAAGAGCCCACACAGGGATCCGGACTGCCCACACTGAGACGGAGACGGAAGTGGAACCACATCCTTACCAACCCAGGGACTTGGTTTGGATACATCGCCACCAAGTGGGAAACTTGGAGCCTCGCTGGCAGGGACCGTTTAGTGTCATCCTGACCACCCCCACAGCAATAAAAGTAGAAGGCATTAGGGCCTGGATTCACGCGGGTCAGGTCAAACGAGCCAAGGACGAGGACGCCCCCCAGAGATGGAAGCCGCAGCCGGTGGACCCCGCTGACTGTAGACTAAAGCTAAGACTCAAAAGACTATGAGTCTGTTGTTGCTCCTATTGTTACCTGGTTGTGTATTGTTGCTCCTATTGTTACCTGTTTATGTAAAGTATAGGTGGAAAATTAGATGAACGCAATTAGGAAAAATAGAAAAGGTTATACAAAGTGGTGAATGGTTAACTCCTCAGCCGACTGTACACTAATGTCATTTGTACAAAAGAAAATTAGAGCGATAAAAATGTTAGTCGTACATGCTCAATATGACCCCTTACAATAGGAGAACATAGAACTGGCTGAAAAGTCAAGGATTTGACTCATTTCCAAAGAAAAGGGGGGAATGCAGGGGCTTGGTTGGCCAGAGGGAGCCCTTTGGCTGTGGGCTTGGGTTGACCCCGCCCCTCCCAGAGGAAGTTACTTGCAAACCCTGGATACAGGGGCGGGCCAACCGGATGGAGACATCCAATCAGTGGGCTGTGCATATATTTACTGTGGTGAGTTGAAATCTCATTGGCCACCTGTGTGTGGGCGGGGCTCAACCACCTCTATAAAGGTTAGTCTGTGAGGCTGGGAGGGGGGAGAGTAGGAGGAGGAGGAGCCATTAGCATGGCTGTTGGGACAGCCGTTAGGGTAGTCGTTGGAGTAATGGTCGTTGGGAGCGTCGTGGTCGTTCTGGTCATCGTAGTCGTCGGCAGCGGCGCCGCTGCAAACGGCCTCACTGGCAGCAGCCTCGCCGCCGGGGGTGGCACCGCTACGAACATCCTCGCCGCCAGGAGCTGCGGCACCGCGGCACTTGTCCGGAGCGGCCTTGTCGGGGCGGTGTCATTCCGGGGCGCGGCCTCGTCCAGAGTGGCCTCACCTGGGGAGCGGCCTTCTTGGGAGCGGCCTCGTCGGGGTCGTCGTCATCGCCTCTTCGTAAGAGACGCTCCGACTGGTCCGTTTGATTTTCGATGCTTGGCGTGAAATAAAGCTTGGCTTGACTTTCGCTTTGCATCAGTCTCGTTCCTTTGATCACGGACCCTAGCACTAGTAGCCGCATTTCTGGACATACATCCGTCTTACAGGATGATTATGGCTGTTACTCAGCATGAGGAATGACCTAGAGTGGAGGTCAGCAAGCTGTATATAAAGGCCAGAGCGTACACCACTTGGGCTTTTCCGGCCATGTGCTTTCTGCTGCAACAGGCTGAAGCACTACATTAGCTACAGACGACATTTAAAGGAATGGCTGTGAGCTGTGGTCTGCCAGCCCCTGGTCTAGAGCAGCGCCCTCAGACAGGAAGACAATACAGTGTATCTAAATTTGAATTTTCTTATCACCACCTTACAAAAAGTAAAATGTATTGAAATTTATTTTAATAACATATATATATTTAAAGATTTTGTTTGCTGGGGTGCTTGGGTGGCTCAGTTGTTAAACATCTGCCCTTGGCTCAGTCATGATCTCAGGGTCCTGGGATCAAGCCCTGCATTGGGCTTCCTGCTTGGTGAGAAGCATAGTTTTCCCTCTCCCACTCCTCCTGCTTGTGTTCCCTCTCTCATTGTCTCTCTCTGCCAAATAAATAAAAGCATTAAAAAAATAAAGATCTTATTTATTTGAGAGAGAGAGAGAGAGAGAGAGAGAGCATGAGCAAGGCAGGGAAGGGCGGAAGGAGAAGCAGACTACCTACTGAGCAGGGTCCCCCCCCCACACACACACAGTGCTTGATCCCAGGACTCTGGGATCATGACCTGAGCCTAAGGGCGGACACTTAACCAACTGAGCCACCCAGGCACCCCTCAATTTAATATTTTTTTTTATTTTTCCCACTGAATTTTTAATTTTGCCTATTTCAGCATGTATCCAATTATTGAGAATTTTTGTATTTTTGTCCTACCGAGTGCTGCAAATCTGGTATGGATTTCACATGCACAGCCCAACTCCATTTTGTCGGGGTGTGTTTCATAAACACAACAGCCTCACGTGGCCCGGGGCTACTGTCGTAGACAGTGCAGGTCTGGGGAGTAGACTGAACACTAGAAATCTGAAACATCCGCTTTACTTCAGACACCTTTGGGCTCCTCCCGGCAAAGCCTTTGTCTCAGGTACCACTTCCTAACGGTGTCTGGGAGAAAAATGAGACACAAACAAGTCAGCTCTGAGAGAGGGAGCAGGGGACGGCAGCTGAAAGGACTCCTCAGTCCCATGTTTATTAGATACAAGATAACAACCGACGACGGAGAAGAAGGTCATACGTTAGTCGGAGGTCTTATAGGTAAACTAGAAGGAACGCGAGTCATACGTAGATCACAAGTCTTACACATAAACAAGAAGAGTAGGGTGTGCCTGGTCAAGCAGCAGGGAATTTGTAGTTGAGCAAGAGCACTTAAAGGGATTCTTCTAACAGCAGGCTTTCTCTGAGGCCAGGGAGACAACGAAAAAGGGAAGCACACGGTGTTCTGCCCTGAGTGAGCTGGCCATCCCCAGCTGCTTCGGTTCAAGGACGTCTGTCATCCTCTCCACCAGAGGCCCGCTGCTAGTACATGTTTTTCTCAAGGTCATCTTTAAGCATGCTTGCGTGACCGGCACAATTAATCAGTAGTGATATTTTAAGCAGTGTATTATTCTGAGGGACCATTACATTTCCCCCTTTTTGTCTATGCAGAAGTAGGAAGGTCGATTTTGCAACTTACTGACCCATTAGTTGTTGGAAGGATTTTTGCCTGCATCTGAGGACTAAGCATAAAAAGATTATAGGAATAAAAAGAATTATCATTCCACCTGTAATGCCAAAACCAGTTTGTTTGATCCAAGCAGAAGAGTTTAGATCAGACAGAATATTATTAATCCTTTATGCAAAACTCATTCCTGGAACTGACCGTAATGATGAACAGTAATGCCTTGAACAGCATCTTGAAGCTGTTTAACATCCAAAGTTAAATTATCGCCATAATGGTTGGTAAGATGACAGCGAATCTCGTGCCACGATATTTCTGATTCATTATAGGCATAGGGAGTAATACAGAAGGAAGAAACATTTCAATCACGTAAACGATGGAGCCTAAGCTTTATATTTTGAAGATCATATCCTATATATATCACAGCCGATTCTAAATCAGGGATTCTTTCATTTAATCTTTTTTAAAAGATTTTATTTATTTATTTGACAGAGATCACAGGAAGGCAGAGGGGGAAGCAGGCTCCCCGCTGAGCAGGGAGCCCGATGCAGGGCTCGATCCCAGGACCCTGAGATCATGACCTGAGCCGAAGGCAGAGGCTTTAACCCACTGAGCCCCCCAGGCGCCCCTCTTTCATTTAATCGCTGATCTATGACTGTTGATTCCAAGCTTCGCTAGCATTCTCGTGCCACGTTTGTACAAACTGTGTGGCCGTTCCAGCCGTGGCAGCCGTAGCAGTCATGCCTATAATTCCTAAAATAGCTGCTCAAGCAGCCCAAGAAATTCTTTCATTCTTTGGATCCAGTCCTTCAAAGCTATTATAAGTACATGCATATCTGAAGAGCTTTCCCAAACACGATGGTGTCTCGCTGGTAACCAGAGGCCTCTTCTTCTTCCAGCGGCGATAATAGTAGAATTGTCTGTGTAAACATCCTCTTTCATGCAGGTAAACATTTTACATTTGGGACAGTTTATTTCTCTATATTATGATCAAAAGTCATTTCTCCAGGGGATCTCTAACACCTGCTCTTACCTAGTCTTTTCTCAACAGGGAAAAGGTGAATGTATGATTGGACTGAGAAATGTAAGAGCCACTCCAAACTCTTACGTGATTTTTAGGCCAATGGAATGAGCTTCTGATTGAGACATCAGCTCCCATATCAATTAGATCTGAAAATTCTTTCCCTTGTATTTTAACATGGCAAATCGGTTTATCTAGATAAATTTTCTCAAATATGCCCCAGTTTTTCCAGTGCTTCCAAACCCATGAGAGTTTCTTTGTATGTTTTTAAATTGACCCTGGAAATAGGGTAAAAGTAGCAACTGGGCAGTGCAGTCTCCTTTTTGAAAACGGTATAGAGCCGTAGTAGTTATCATCACTGAAATCTCACCAGTATAATCCGAATCAGTAAGGCCCGTGTGGACGCATGCTCCCTTTGAGGTGAGGCCAGATCGTCCCCAAAGTAGCCAAGCGGTTCCCTTCAGTAAAGGGCCAAAGATATTAGTTGGAAATTTAGTGGGAACCCCAGCAGGCATTAAGAGATGATCTTTGAGAATGGGGAGATCTAATCCAGCACTACCAGGCATATTGTGTTAATAAATTTCAGATGGTACCTTTGGAGATGCCTGGGTGGCTCAGTCGTTGAGTGTCTGCCTTTGTCTCAGGGCATGATCCCGGGGTCCTGGGACTGAGCCCCACATCGGCCTCCCTGCTCAGTGGGGAGCCTGCTTCTCCCTCTCCCACTCCCCCTGCTTGTGTTCCCTCTCTCGCTGTGTCTCTGTCAAATAAGTAAGTAAAAATCTTTAAAAAACAACAACAACAGTACATTTGACACTAAAAAATTAAAAATAAAATCAAATGATACATTTGTCTGAAAGCTGGGTGTTAAGGGAGAACTGGCCCCTTTGTTTCTCAGGGCTGAAGGCTTGCCCCAAAACAAGTTTCCCTGAAGGGGATCCATCCTTGTGGACCTTGGAATGACACTCATTTGTCCAGTGTTTCCTTTTATAAATTTAGGACAGAGACCTGGTGGCTTATGAATTTTCCTTGTTGCCTGCATTGAGCTTTAGTCTGCCCTGTGTGCCCACCACTGAAACATTGTCCTTTAAATTTTCTTCTGGTCAGAGTGGCCACTGCTTGAGCTAACAATCAGCTTTATAGGTCTCCGTCCCCACTCCTTGGCATTGCTTAATATAAGCTGTTAATGTTCCCTTGCCTTTAAAGAGTGCAGTCAGTTTCTTAAAATCAGCTTTGGCACTTTCATAAGCCAACAGCTGAAGAATGCTATCAGCAGCCTCGAGATTATTTACCTGTCTTTTAATAGCTTCCTGTAATCACACAATAAAATCAGTATAGGGTTCCTTAGGACCCTGTACCACCTTTTGAAAAGAAGAGCAGTTCTCTCCTTGGGACTCTGTTCTCTCCCAGGCTCTCAAACAGCAACACCGCCGGAGCTGCCCAATAGCTTGATCATCATTAGTGCCTGGTCTTGCGCCTGGCCCCTGGCCCAATGCCCATGTGCTGCTCCATGGAAACAGGAACATTATTAGCTCTGTTATGGGCAGATGCTGTTTCTGCATGATCTTTCCACCATGTTTTAAATTGTAAAAACTCACCTGAGGATAAGACTGTTTTGCTAGTAATAACTAATCAATCGGAATAAGCCGATTGCCTTCTGTGATGCCTTGAATGATTCCCATTGTATATGGGGGTTAACTCCATGGTTCTGTACTACCTGCTTTAATTCCTTCAGTAATTTGAAAGGAAATGGCTCATGCATGGCCTCGTAGATACCATTAGGGTTGTTGGGATCTGTACTGATGGGCCACAAATAAGCTGAAGAGTTTGAAAAAAGAGCAGTTGCATAAAAGAAGAAAGAGTAGAAAGAAATGTAAAGGGCAAAATTAATGATATAAAAAGGAGCCTAGGGGCACCTGGGTGGCTCAGTGGGTTAAGCCTCCGCCTTCGGCTCAGGTCATGATCCCAGGGTCCTGGGATCGAGCCCCACATTGGGCTCTCTGCTCTGCGGGGAGCCTGCTTCCTCCTCTCTCTGCCTGCTTCTCTGCCTACTTGTGATCTCTGCCTGTCAAATAAATAAATAAAATCTTAAAAAAAAAAGGAGCCTAAAAATATATTCCCTGGAAACTAATCAAATTGACAAACCTTTGACCATTTCTTCAAGAAAAACATAAGCACAGGCAAATAAAGTTATGAATGAAAACCTGGGCATGATTAGGAATGTCCCAGGAATTAAACATGAGAAGAGGGTAATGTTGGGTCCATGGTCAAAGGAGCAAGACTGATACAAAGCCAAGGTCAAGCAAAGCTTTATTTCGTGCCAAGCATTGAGAATCAAACTGACCGGCCAGGGCCATCCCTGTAAAGAGGTGATCTCTCTCTGCCTTACAGACTAGCTTTTAAGGGCAAAGGCCATGTGGTTGGGCCTGGCCATGCACAGGTGGCCAATAAGATTGTAACACACAGAGAAAGATGCACAGTCATGCTAGGTCACACATAATTGACCAATTGAATCAATTGAATTACAGTTTACCCTATAGTAGATATTTGAACTAGCCTATCACCTTGGTCAGAATTGGCGCCCAAAAGTTGGGGCCCGTACTCCTTGGTAGCTAGGGAGACAATATGCGCCCCCACTAATTGGATACCTCCACCTGGCCTGACCCACCCTTGTATCTGGGCTTTGTTACCTGGGACTGATTTCCGGGACTTGTTTTTAAGTAAGTTCCCTGAGGGGGGGAAGGGGCAGGGACAGTTTAAGTTTTACTGCATAAGCAACAAAATCACTGTTTAACCGGATGGAATCGCTCTGGCTAAATAGGCCCTTACATTCCCCCCTTTTCTTTGGAGATTAGTCAAATCCTTGACTTTTCAGCCAGTTCTATGTCCTCTTTCTGATGGCTGCCAGACTGTTTTTAATGACTCCAGTGTGATTTACCCAGAAACAGCATTCCTCTCCTAGGGCTATGCAGAGCCCCCTCTTTTTAGAAATAGTATGTCAAGCCCTAATTGTATATATTTCCCACCTATATTTTAACAATAGGAGCAACAATGAACTCAATGAACTCATTGTTCTGAGTCTTAGCTTTAGTCCATGGTCGGTGGGGTCCATCAGCAGCGGCTTCCATCTCTGGGGAGCATCCTCGTCCTCGGCTCGTTTGACGTGGCCTGCGTGAACCCAGGCCCCGATGCCCTCAACTTCCACCGCCATGGGGGTGGTCTGGATGACAGTAAACGGTCCCTTCCAGTGAAGCTCCAAGTTTCCCACTTGGAGGTGACATATCCAAACCAAGTCCCCAGGTTGGTAAGGATGTGGTTCCACCTCCGTCTCTGGCGCAGTGTGGGCACTTCAGATCCCTGTGTGAGCTCTTTTTTTTTTTTTAATGGCAATTTTATTTATTTGGAAAAAATAAACACAACATTTGATTACATTTACAGCTAAACATCTATGCAAAACATAATGATACAAGAAAAAAAGAAATGAAAAATAAAACAATGACACAAAATACTATTAAAGATTTTAGGGAATGAAATCAAAAGGTAAATAATTAAAATATAATAGATGTGGTGAATAGAAAGAATACTTTTTGAGTAAAGTAAAAAGTTTGAAATACTATTTGATTATTTTAGTATATTTAGTATTTTTTTTTATTTCTTTTCAGCATAACAGAGTTCATAGTTTTACACCACACCCAGTGCTCCATGCAATGCGTGCCCTCCACAATACCCACCACCAGGATCCCCCAACCTCCCACCCCCCGCCCCTTCAAAACCCTCAGGTTGTTTTTCAGAGTCCATAGTCTCTCATGGTTCATCTCCCCCCCAATTTCCCTCAACTCCCTTCTCCTCTCCATCTCCCCATG